>CM035591.1:43740943-43993004 GCA_020423425.1 Chrysopa pallens | reverse complement strand
GTACATAAAAAACACATAGAAAATATACAGCATATTCGGTCTTTTGATCTTTGAAATACAATTCAAATAATAAATAGAATAATAAAAACTCCATGCTTACTACTCTCGTTACAAAATGAATGAGTTTTCTACTTTCTTTTAGTATGAATAATCAAATGTATGTACTCAATCGGCAGTGATAAAAAATATACACGAAACAAAAATAATTTGAAATAGAAACTAGTATTTTACTCTAGTTAGTATTGTAATTTTACAAAACAATTTCGATGTTACATTACACATATTTCTTGAGTCCAGTTTTAACCAGTTGAAAAAATCAATAGTAGCTTCAATTGATTGATTTTAATATGGTAACGGGAGGCTATAATTCATTTTTTAAACCTTAACCATGGAATTTAGTCTTAATTTCAAAAAGCATATTTTTTAAATTGAGAAAAAACATTTTTATTAAACGCATTTCTTTTATTGAATACGGTTTCGTTAAAACGGTTATTTTAAACACCAAGCTTTATATAAATATGCTTAATATATTTTTTCTTTTTAGTTTGAATCTTATAGACATAAGATCGTGAATGAGCAAAATTGGTTCATTCGATCCATGATCATATCTTTAAATCATTAAATTAACAAAAAATTAAAAGCAAAAAATGTTTGTTTATTTTAAACAAACTGCATTTCTTTTTGAAACATGTTTTCGTAAACTGTTTAAATTCACCTCAATTTCATCTCAAATTTATCTACTAAACACCATGATAATAAATATTATTAATATATACTATTGTCGCATGTTTATAGTATTTCATGAATGTTATTGATTATGCTATTGATTGAGCTTAAACATTGATACCATATATCGAGTGTCTAAGCATTTAACACTGTAAATTGTTATCTACATGTTAAGTGTGCTTCGCGTTTCCGATGATATAAATGTGAAAAACGAAATTCCAATCACTTAAGATCTCAGTGAACGTCTATGGAAATTATATTAGACTAGGCGAGAAAAACGTTAATTGTAATAAAAATTATTCAAAAAAAATTTTTTTAAGTTAAATATACTACAAGTAAATTGCCTTTCTCAGTCAAATCAAATGTCTTGTATACTATTTAAAAACAAATATTTTTAAAATAATGTTGTAATATTTTTATTTTCACTTTCAGTTGCAGTTGATCTCGAATGTTTAAACAACGGTTTCGACAACTTACCAACAGAATCACTAGAAGATGAAGAGCCGATTACAAAATTAGCTAAACTAGCGTCACCAATCTCCTTGAATACAAACAAATGTGATAACATCATAAAAATGGCACCAAAAGACTGTTTACAATTTACTTCTCCGATTAATATTAATAATAATAATCAAAATGGACATACAACTATTACACCACAATCCATAAAATCATCTCTACTATCACCAACAATAACAACGACGGCAACAATCACAAACAATAATAACAATTGTGAGAAAAAGACAAATGGATACCACCATTATGATAAGTATGATAGTGTAATAGTAAATAATCGAAATTCATTAACAAATAAAATTAATGAGCTACTAAATAGTGATAATTATACATCGACATCTGGTGAATTAGTAAATAATAATAATAATAATAATAATTACAATAATAATATTAGTAAAATAAATAATAGTGTAATTGTTAATAATCCTACCACAATCATCAATAAACAATCAACAGTGATTGTAAAAAATGATGACACTTACGATGATATAGATGATGAAGAAGATGAAGATGTTTGTAGTGTGCCTGAAACAAATGTGCCTGATGATGAGAATATTGTAGAACTATTACAGAGATCCGATACTGCTGTTATTTTTCCTGAAAATGTTCCAACGTCCAAAAATAATAAAAATGGTGAGTTATATCTTATCTATTTTGTTCTGAAGATATCGAATTCATTAATAATATTACATAAACGCATAAGAGACGAATATACATGTGTTAAAATCATTGTCTGTACTTAGGATTAATTCTAACAAAATATATTCAATTTTATTATGTAAAAATATCTGAAAAAATAAAATTTGATTTAAGCTACCCAGCAAACATCCAAGTTCGAAATAATTCAAATTGAATAATTTCTGACTGCTTCTTTAAGATCCAGTAATGACTTCTTTTTAAGAACTCAACTAATTAAAAGATCTGTAAGAAGTCATTTTTCTGTTCCGTAGAAGTTGGAAATATGAGCACTTTAAGAAAGAAGTCTTTTGCCAGAAAAGAAATTTCGTAAGAAATTTTAATTTTGAGTTCATTAAGAAGTTTTCATAAGAAATTTGTATAATGAGCGCTTCAATAATTTTTTTCCGAGTTGTATAGATGTGTAGGGTTATTCATCCTTGAAAATGCCTTAGTCTTAGAAAAATAAAAAAAATAAACAAATATTTATCGATTCTTGTAAATAAAATATCTGATATTTAATCCTTATTTGCCAATGGTCGTCTTTGATGTGTAATGATAAGTCTAATGTATATAATGGTCAGAGTGTATATGCTAGACAAATTTTATAATTAATTTTTTTTTAATTTTCGTAGTTTAAGAAATGAATTCATTAAATATTATTATTTATAATGTCAGAGAAAAAAATTCTTACGTCTTGAGAATTAACTTAACTTCTTAAAGACTGCTATTGGATGGTAATTCTGACGACCAAATCATACATAATAATTATTTAGGAATTCTTCCAGAAGTCATATGACTAAATGGGTAGTGGCTTATGCGTAATTCGGCCAATTTTAAAAATGGCGACTGCTTTTTTCCAAGTAGTTCAATTATAGATAAATTAAAATTTTTGAAATTAAATTGAGCACATCTTGCTTTTTAATGTTCCTAACCTATTTTCCTGTAGGAATGTATCTAAAACTGCTGTTATAAAAAAAAAACTGCATGTACAAATTATGGTGTTTTTTTATTAACTAGTCTTGTTTGAGTGTAATTCTCTGTCTAAGTTGATAGTTTGATTGATACAGTAAACTCAAAATATTAAAGTTTAAAACACAATATTAAAAACACAACCGGAACTGACCATTGATTGGTAAAAATTCAAAAGCTCGAGCTTAAAATATATTTATCTACAATATTCTAGGGACCATAGGGGGCAAAATAACTTACCAGAATGTAGATTTTTTTATATTGTAATCAAATCTAAAAAGTAAAATGGGATATATTTCTCAGTGGATAGTTAGCCTGAAATGGTATGACATAATATACTACAAAAATAAAATAGTAGCTTTGCAAAAATTAATTCCTTTGGTATTTCTTGGGATTATTTTCGTGAATCACTTGTCAGAAGAATAAATATTAAAATATACCTGAACCTTAAGTATGAATAATTACAAAAATCTTATAATTTTATTTACAAAATATCAATGTAAAATTATTTCAAACTAAATAATTGAAAGATAAAATTTGTAAAAACAATTCTATTTTCTTTACATCGATAGATTCTTGTTCTAAATTATTATCAAATCCAAATCGAATAAATATTCTAAACGAATTTGATTCGTATAGGCTTAGCATACACTTTTCTAAATCAAAAATTTGTGTTTAGCTCTTGAATATTGAATGACGCATAATTAATTACGATAAACATATCTTGTAAGTTTATCTTCATAAAAACTAAATTCAATTTCGAAATAGACAAATTAAATAAAACTATAGTAACCCAAAAACAAACAAAATAATTCGTGTTGTGTAGACCCTTTAGAGGTCGGGCCAATAATTTTAAATGTTAAACGATAATCAAATGTTTTTTTTACAACCTAGCTGAAATAAATAAATTTTATTTGACTAATTCTTCATAAATTTTAAATTTATAAAAAGGTGCATACAGTGCTTAAAGCTTATGCAAAGCGTTTTTCCTAACATAGGCTTGTAGATGGTATAAAACTAATAATTATTGTTTCGCATTATTATATGACACTAAAATGCATAAAAAATTCTCATGGGCTTATAATATATATCTATAAAACTTAAATCAGTTGGGTATCAGTTGGTAAGGATTTTATTCCATACATCTTAGTTAATTTTGCACTATTTGCATTCGAAAGGAAAATAAAAGAAAAACTTAAAAAAAATAAATAAATTTTCGAAAACCGTATACGATAAGGGTGATTAGTCTATTAGTCTATAATTAGTCTACTTTTATATGAATTTTCGGAACCTAAACATTAACATCCTATCTAAAAATTAAAATGAAATTCATGAAAGATTTTTGTCGTCAAGTATTCAATCCCGCTTCTATGATGGTTTCGATAATAATAAAAAAAAAGATTAAATTAATAAAACTAATTTAATTTAATACAATAATGTTTGATGCGGCCATCTTATCACATATATGCCAACTAAATGAATTGTATATAAGGCCCTTATTTAACATACATATAAAACAAACTATTATCCGGACTATCGCACGTCGATAAAAACAGTAATGAAATAGAAAACAATGCCTTGTTTCATGTGTGTTGTCGTCTTATGAATACAAAAATATCAAGAAAAAAAAAAAGAAAAAAATTATCATTACTATCAAACAAAGAAAATATATACGCAAAAGTAAAAGATAGGAATAATATCATAAGCATTTTACTTGTCGAAATTTGACTAAAAACCACGTGGTTTGGTTTGGTGAAATAATATTATATGTAAGGATTGTTGGCGTGACTTGGCAAACGTTATAGGGCTCGTCAAACAATCACATTTTGTATAACCAATAAATATAATGTATATACACATTCACTACTTGACTTTAATATTATCTACACAAAGGCAAAGAAAAAAGTCCATTATACATCTTTAAGGTAACTAAATTTAGAACCCTAGATATAATAAAGTTTGTACTTTAAAATTTTTATTCACAACGCTGTGCGTACCATTTTATGAATGACTTGGTTCTTTAAGCCTAAGAGTATTGCATATGGCTTCTTGGTTTCGTTGTTAATTATTGTGTGGGCAAAGATCGTATTGACCACAAAAAGTATTTCTACCTGGTTAAAGTCTTCAAATGAGCATATGCCATATTTCATCTTGAAAAATTTCTTAGATCTTTGAAAAATAAATAAATAAAAATATTGAATATTGGTACAGGTGTTGTACTCTAAATTATTACAAACGCTCTACTGCAATGCCTTGTCGTACTTTATTCTCAATTTAGAGGGTATGCGAATACTTCATAGTTTCTATTTTGTATGAAATATATAACATTATACATAATGAAAAATATGCATAATGAATAATATAAACAATTAAATATTAAAAATAGATGAAGTATTGACTTTAAAAATATAGTTTTGATTTTAACAAAATTTTATTGTCATTTTATTGATTTAATTATATTATACACGACATTTATGGCGGGATTTATACAATATATGTTAGAGTTAATATATTAATTCTGACCTAAAGTTTATAACGTTAGCAAATATCGAAAGTACGTTCAAAATTTGTATATATGTCAGACGTGCCAATAGCCAGAATAGTAACTCGAAAACGAAAAGAGGCTAAATTTTTGTGACGTAGTCTAGACCCAAAAAATAACTTCATGTTCGCAAACGAGCAAAATCGGTGTATTTGTGTCGAATGCATCCATGCCTTGCCAAACCTTTAAACCATACAATTTCTTTCTAAAAAAGATTGTTTTTCAAGACAAACAACTTTTGTTTGAATTTTTTTTTTTTTTTGTAAACTGTTTTGATTATCATGTTTTAGTTATATATATATATATATATATATATATATATATATATATATATATATATATATATATATATATATATATATATATATATATATATATATAATCCAAACATTCATACTTAGCCATATATTATCATTCAATGAAAAATCAAGTCAATATATTTATCAGTTAAATAATAATTTAAATGTAATATTTTTATTTACTACTCAACTGTGAAACAGAAACACAAAACTTAAAATAAAAATTAAAATATTTTTTTTTTTTAAGAATTTGTCAATAACCAGTTGGGAAAGTGTTGAGTATCAATTTCTTTTTTTTTATATAAATATTTGTAACTAGTGTAAGTAAAGAACTTTTCTGCACTTACCCAAAATATGTAGCAGTTTATAATTCCACGGACCTTACGGTAAAAATACGGTTACCACTGCAACATGAAACAGCATTGTATATATAACGCGTAATATAGAGAACGAAACGAAACTTCACAAGAAGGAGGTTATAATACAAAAGTAAGCGACGTCCGGGCGCCGAAAATCTATGTATATGAATAGTATGTATATATTGGCGCCACGGTATACATATACCCAATACTATAGTGATGCTTTCTAGTAATTCCTTGTACCGTAAGCATAAAACTGAAAGTCCTTACAATATAATTCAACATATATATACTATATACATGTAGTTGTATATTATATATTTTATAGTATCGTATATATATGTGCTATATATGTTTTGTAACATTTTGTATGTATTTTATATATAGAAAGTGGACTTGTAGAGTAAAAATACCTCATTCGATTCATAGAAACTATACTTAAACTAACTATAATAATATGTATAATCCTACAAAGTGTATGGAATCAATAGTTGTTATGTATGAGAATTCTAGTGCTACTTTTAATAATCTAAACACATCTCCCGCTACTAGCGTGGGATACACTACTTCCTCGTTTCAAATATTTTTACTTACACAATAATCGATTTCAACAAATTTCAAATTTAAAAATATATCGTTAGCGTACATTTTTTCCTCAAAATCGGATAAATAGTTCACAAAACATTCGAATTGAAGTGCAAATACAGATTATCGATTTGCATATCCAGATTTGCATAATTTATTTATTTTTTTAATTAAGGAGTATTTGAATACAGATGAAGCATAGAGCTTCATCTTTTCCTTTTCTCATTTTCCTTTTCTCAAGGTATAATCAAACACGATGTTGTCTTAGTTATGTATACCAATATATCCAGTTCTAATGAAGATTGAAGGTTTGTTTTGGTCTAAGAACACTCAGTTCAGTAACTAAGACCTATCATTAGAGATAATGAAGCAAATTGGATGAGTTGGAGATAATTGAGAACATAACTCAAAGTCATTACCTTTTTTTGTGTGATATGAATGATTAATAGTAACTATATTATGTTTTTGTACTTCAACAGCGGCGAATACCAGCTAGTCCGTATATTAAACACCAAAAGCTGATTTTCCCGGTTGTTAGATCCGATTTTTTATTTTTAATTTATAAAATTTTAAAACAATTTTAAAACTGGCATACCTTTACTACGCAATCTATTCTAAATTAGATAAACGGTTCACGAGATATCGTCATTTAATAGAAAAACGGCCACATTGCGACAGGACACTTGATATGCGAGATGTTTTAATAAAAAATCGAGATTCATACAATGTTGACTGCAATAAAAAATTTGGAAGTCTATTATGAAAAAAAAAAAATCAAAAGTGAGTTTTTTTACGTTTCATAATCCATTTAATTTTGGCATACGTTGTTAGAAAAATACTTGAAATTAGTACAAACTATAAAGCAAAGAAGCGTATAGCATAACATATACACTTACATATTACATGATGACAAAGCGTATATTATATACAGTCATGCATTTAATATCTAATACAAGTATAAATAAATTTATTTTCACCCACATTTGTCGGAAATCCGAAAAAATATTGAATTTTTTTTCTGTGTTTACAAAAAAAAAGTCAAAACAATAAAATTTTTTGAAACTCATAAAATTTAACATAATTGTAGCAAAATATTCATGGTTCAAAGCCATTGAGGAAGTAATATTCTCAAATGTTATCGCTTTCGATAATATTTCGCATTATTTCTATATAGCATGGGATTGTCGTTAACAAAAATTTCTAGCTTGAAAGAGGTGTAAAATTTCGTGAATTGCTTACTAAAGTACAAACAGAATTTTCTCGTTTTTTTTATAAACAACTTGCGTTCGAAATTTTTGTTTCGCAAACCGTCCTAATTAATAATCAGATGTGAAAAATAAACTACCGTTACTTTATTTATCAATATGTTATGACTGACAGTATTTATCCTTTGATTTCTGAAAAATTATTTTCATTTTTTCTTTGCATCATATTTAAACATAAATAATAGAAAATTATTCTCGTCGTGGCATGCTTTACTAGAAAGATTCATGAACATTGCAAATAACAACATTGAATGCAGATGCTCAAAATCCGAAAATTAAATTGAAATTGATTCTTTAACAAATAATGAGTAAGCTTTCAAAGATTATTTCCCATTCTTTTCTCGACAAACGTTATTTTCTATGTAATCCATTAAACACGTATTGCCGTCATACATTTCATATCTCTCTCTTTGTTTAATTATGAGTTTGACCGTCTACATTTTAAATTTAAATTTTTTGCCCCAATTTCCTAGATCAAATTATTTTGTATATCAGTATGAATAAACTAGTTGTAATGATTTTCTGAGGAGATGTTACTCGTTACTAATTTGGTGACGGTCTGGACATTCATATGTTGGTGTATGCGCAATTTTTACTTTCCAAGTATCTTTCAAAGTGCTACGTCAACCAATCAACATCGATCACGTGTTTAGTGTCAAATTAAAAATTGATCGTACAAAACTAAAAATGAATTTTGAAATTAACTAATTTTAATTTTAAATACCGTTTCAATTCTAATAGTTCAACTTCAATTTTTAAATCTTTATTAAATCAGAATTTGGGATAGGTCCTTTATATCATATCTAAGTTCATCGTGTGTTTGCCATATTTTTGAATGTAGATGCTTTCATATGTATCTAGTTCGGTTGGGTTGGGTACCGATTTTAAAAGTTTTAGATTTGATTTGTCGATTTGATGATTATTTTCAATGGGATGAGCGGCTATACATGATTTACCAGTTCTTCCAAATTTTATTTGTGCCATGTGCTCTTTGAACAATTTGTCTTCTACTTTGTCCAATGTATTTTATCGAGCAATTTTCACATCTCGAAAAATGAAAATCGTTTACATTTTGCTTAATTTGAAGAATTTAAAAAAAATAACTTAATAACAAATCCATGTTATTTTTTAAATCCATGGAGTGAAGGCGCTTCAATTGAAGTGATCAAAAAATTTAATTTTCTTCCGTATTATACAAGTATTGGAACTTAAAAATCACTTTTATTTACCTACACAATTACAACATGACGCGAACTTTTAGTATGTATATATAAGTAATATCAACGAAGTAGAATATAAAAAAATTATCATAATATATTCGGCTAAAAAGGACAAAAGAAGAAATTGGTTGCGCCATACATACCAATTTGACTTTTATCACTATCAGAGTAGTAGAAATAGTAAATAGAAAAAATTGAATCAAGAAATAGAACAAATAATAAAAACTAAGTATATATTATTCATACGTGTATACATTCATTTGGTTGGTTTGCTATTACTATTTTTTAGTGTGGTAACTAAAATGAAACGAGTGCTTTATTTAAAACAAAACACGCAAGGATTTTATATGTTATGTATCCGTTTATTTATTTTTTTATTCCTTTTAAATAAATTAATTATATTATGCTTCAATGTTACTAGTACTGTGGTATATATAAGTCAGCGAATGTATTTAATTTTTGAATGCCTGATCTATATTGCCACGAAGAATAATTTGGATGTAAACCACCGGTTTTTCCTGCGTTGCTGGTTTTACGTCTTCAACTGTGCCTCGTATCTTGAATCAGGTAGGCGCAAAGCATGACAAAGAAACAGATTCCTATGTTTTAAATCTTATTTTGGTAACGCAAACGTCGCATAGCGTTAATTCAAAGAAAATGTAGAATTTTTTGCGATAATAAGAGTACATAGACGTTCTCTTTTTTTTTTTTTAATTTGAGGTGTTTGAAAATGTGAATAGAGACCTGTAGTATACTGGAATCAAAAATAGCGTAAGCGTAATAACTAAGTACTTATATTGTGTAACGTCACCGTTAGTAAGTAGTAGCTGCCTCTACCGGCTACTTCTACCTTGCCGCCTTGTGACGCCCTTGGGTCTGACTCGCGTTGAATTTTTGTAATGGTGTAATGTTGTTGATATATCGTTGTATAACCATCTAATTATGTGTAACTCATCGAAATTTTATCTAGGTAGTTAGCAACTCCGTACATTATTTATTATATTATTTATAATTATTATGAACATTACATAAAGAAAAATTATGCGCTTTTTTAATATTACTAATGATTAGAATAATTCTACACATTTCAACTCGAAACTTAGGATAAAACTAATATGTATTTCGGAATTTTTCGAAAACCATCCAACTGAAGTGAATTGAAAGCTCAAAAAGTTTTATGGAGAAATCATACAATTAAATCGACTCGAAAATTATTCTCACTTCTGGTAAAAGGAAATAAGGAAATGTGTGTTTCGAGATTTTTCCAAAATCAAAACCTAAACATGGAAAATAATACAATAGAAAATTTGAACTTTGATATGAAATCTTATAAAAACAATAAATTTGAAATCTGAAATAACGACATAGCATAATAGTTAGAAATAGTTTAATAAAATAAAGTGCAATAATTTGAAAGAAGTCATTGAGTTGAATTCAACGCCCATCATTTTGATTGCTAGTTAAATTTAAATTCAAAATTCAAACTTCATTGGCACATACTGAATTTTATTCTCTAATTTTCTAGTAACTTCGGGCTTGAGATAAAAAAAAATAGGCTATTATTGCAAAGACCATGCAAAACAAATTTTAAAAAACCAGGTAATCGACATTTACGTATTAAGAAAACATATTTTAAATATTTATAGAACATGCATTGCGGAATAGTTTCTTCTTAGCCCCATTTTTAAAAACAATACTTGGCTGACACTTTGAATATGTCAAAGGCGCTTTATTTTGTTAAATTCAGAAAATGTATATTACATGTGGAAACGCCAATATAATTATAATTTACTGGTTAAACTTGAGTTGAACGCTATCGTACTAAGATGATATGCCATTTTTACATTGTCGTTAAATGATTAAATCTTACTATTTTTTAAGAGTATTATTTTCATTTTTATTATTTTATGTTTAATAATATGTACATTTTTTTGGTCGTGAACTTTGCTGTCCTTAGTTTATTAAGATCATAAAATTTGATTGTGAATTGTTTATATAATTTTTTGTTTGCTTTGTTAACAAAATTACGATTATAATAGGAAATTTTTTAAGATAAGTTTTACATATCTAATTGAGTTGAAAGAAACTACTTTTAAAAAAGTAAATTATACATAAATAAATAAAAAATAAATTTTTATTTTTGCTAGACATTTTTGTTAACTATTTAAATTTAAACGCTATCCCTTACATTTTTGAGTCCACAAACAAAAGATTGCTGGGGATAATTAAAAATTTTTATTTTATGGTTTTAAATTTTTAATATTATAAATTATGCACGTTTTTGAAATTGAACTCTGATTTTTTTTTTGCTACTTAGGTAAAAATACACGCTCATATAACACATTATTTTCTATTATGATTGTAATATGAATGCTGTTTAAAAATTGCCATATATTCGTTGTTCGAATTCCGTCGTTCGAATCGCAGCATCGTTCGAATCCTGATACTTTAGTAATACATTTATCGGACGTATTACGCCACTTTCACAGTATTTATTGTCCTTTTCGGTAGTTTAAATGCATAGAAAACTGCATTATTTATTTACGCTTAAGAAGTATGATTTCTTATATACGTAATTAATTACACACATATCCATGTTTTATTTGAAAGCGAATGTTGAAGAAGAAGTCATTTTGTTAGATTTTAAAGCTAGCTGGATGATTGATAGCTTCCGTTACCAGTACCTTGCAAAAAATTCAATTTTTTTAATTCTTACATTTTTTGTAATGAAAGTTGTTCTTGCATGAACGTACAACAATATTTTCATTCCTTTAAGCAATTGGCGCCTAGAAGACTTAAGGGGATGATTATATCTTATTTAACGGTCTCAAATTAAAGACTGTTTTAGTATTTTACATATACGATGGAAAATTCACTAGTTAACATTTACTTTCGTACATACTGTAACATTGCATAACAGGCAATGAATGGGCTGATAAAGCAGCTAAGACACACCCAAGGAAGAAATGTCATTCACAACTATGACCCACAATAAAGCAAAGAAATACATTCAGCATGTAATAATCCAATATTGGAATCAAAAATGGTACCAACTTTCAAAGCTCCACGAGATACGCAACAATATATTTGAATAGTTTTAACCACGAGTACAGTATAAGACTTCTAATTGGACACAAAAATATAAGCGATATCCATTTAATTACCAAAAACATCCAATCCAATGTCCACACTGCAGTACAACAACTTCTGTTCGCTACGTCCTCTCAGAATGTCACGGTTATGAACAAGAAAGAATAAAAAACGAATTACCAAAAGATATTCGTGCAACACTAAATACGCACGAACATCTTCCAGACATATTCATATTTATTAAAAGCAATAAATTATTTATTTAATATACAAATTGTAAATGAAAAAATATCTGTGGTCGCTAATAACCTAGTAGTTAAAAAGCGCGCTTAAATAAAATGAAAAAACAAACTGTCGTATTATTTAGCATAGGCTAATAGGAGCTGCAAAGCAAATTGAAAAAAATACTTTTCATGCACAATCTTCCATTTAGGTTTCAAGTGCGCGTTGATCAAAAACTTTGAATAGAATTTTCTAATTTTATAAGTTCTATAAAATCTATCTAAAATCAAAGATTCTAATTATATATTTTTTCAAGGGATATATAATTTTTAATTTCATCACCCTATAGTAAGTAAAAAAATACCTGACATACCAATACATACAATACACAGTGAATAAGTGAAAAATGTTGAAGGCACATTGAAATACAAAGTTTTCAACGAAACTAGAAAAAATGACACCACCTTGGCGGTGGCAGAACCAAAAGAGGATGGTTGTAATGTAAAATGATAAATGCACATCACACTAAAGAATGGTGTTTTTTTTTTTTTGTACGACGTGTTAGTTTACGACGATACTGTAGCTAGTGTAGTTAGTTGCTAACTCAGGTTACTAACAACATATCACCATTTTTTTTTTCAATTTAGTTAGACAGGTGAACACACACCAGCTAACTCGCTTTTCTAAACACACATGACGTTTTAAATGCATTCCAAACTGACGTTAAAATAACCTAACCATACATACCGTTATACTACCTACCCTCAATATATAATGGAACAGCAAGCGGAATGTATAGTATAAGGAATGAGTTTTTAAAGTTTACTAGAAAATACATCGACCCAACAACAATTCATCGTTTTCACCTATTTGTTACCTATTTATATGTATATAAATCATAGACATATAAAATCATATTAAATCGCCGAGAAATATTTAAAAAATTTGTCTGTTTTAATTTTTTTTTACCGGACGACGGCCGAAATTTTGGCTGCCATTTGAAAATCATTAGGAAAATAACATATAGGCCACTGTTCCTCAAAATTTTAACTCAATTCATGAAAACCGAAAAAATTGCGCCAGAAATGTGAAAAATACCCGAAAAATCCCCTTTTAGGTCTTAAATAGGGTATCGAAAAAATCTGAAGAAGATCCTTACATCTGAACAAACAACTTTTTTTAAATTAGAATCAATCTTTCGAAATTTTCAATCAAAATCCAATCTCATGCCACTACAAATATATATACATTAAATATCTCATTTTTGGCACAATCCAGGGTTTTTTTTTTTAATTTGTGTTAAATTTTTTGACATTACATATAAAAACCAACACTTATCTGTTTTGTTTTTTTTGTTTTTTTGCTTTTTTTTTTTTTTTTTTATGACCACGGACGCAATTTCAGCAGCCTTTTAAAAAAATATCAAAATTTTACAAAAAATAAGATCATAGCAAAGCAACTGTTTATTTTTGGATGAAACTTGCCTCGAAAATTTAGGTCAACATGAATTATTTTAATCTTAAATCTCAGCTTTATCATTAAATGTAAAAAACCCTTACGCAAAAACCCTTTTTTGGGCGTATCGTTCAAATTTGGAGGTAAAAACTATGGTTGATTACACCTGCACAAACACTTTTTTTCATGTTACATTCAATTTCTCAAAATATACCCAAACTGTATTTATTAATACAGGTTTACTCCTCTATTTCAATAGCTATACTTTTGCGAAAATGATCAGATCAGGATAATTTATTCATTTACTCAATAAACTAAAGCTTGTTCTTTATTTTCTTATTTGGAGCTCAAAAATTGGTTTTAAATTTTTTCTTATAATCATAACCAATATTTCTCTATGTAGTTCATTTGAACTATATAAGAGCTATCACTGGTTCCTGTATTCAAGTAAAATGAATGGTATCCTTAAGAAACTATGACATTAAGCGATTTTGAAACTTCTATTTATTGTTTATATGCAATTTTAAATAATCCTAACAGTAGTGCTACAGCTAGTTGAATTAGCACCTTTTAGTGCTACAGCTATCTGACAGTTTTTTTAAGCTTGCAAATCATAACTGCTTCGTAGGTATTTTGTAAGTCTTTGATGGTATATTAAACTATAGTAGAAGAATATTATACGAACTATACGAACTATCATTATGTCATCGATAAATGTCGTTTATGTTTTTATTTCTCTTTCATCTTTTTAAACTAAAACTTCGTATTTTATAATGTAAAAAAGTGTAGAAAATCTTTTTCATCAGTTTTCTTTTATCGTTAAATAATAATCAATTCAATAATGATTTAACCATGAAATTTGTGAACATTTACCAAACATTGTTAATGATCTGATTTCTTTATACTAAACAGGATTGAGAAACTATTGTATTTACATACCTTCATAAATACTTCCGTTAAAATTTTACATCAAATTTTTTCTCGATTATATTACTTGCTTTACTGTTTCTACAAGAAATTAAATAATTTGTTTTATTAAACGATTCTCCATTATGCATAAAAAAATTTTAATATTAAATTTCTCAAATATCTCCAAGAATGATCCAAGAAATATTACAAATTCTTATACAGCATCCCAAAAATATTGTAAACCTGGAAGGAACTACTACTTTAATTTTCAATTCCAGAAGCTATCGTTTCACTGCGGTTTTACTGAAAGTAGCTTTTGATTATTAAGAATTTCTTTCCGTTATAACGACTACCTTTTCCGAAAATTCAAGATTACAAAATAATTAGTGGCAATTTCGTCATTTGTTTTATCGATTTTTTATGGTTATTATATACACTAAATTTAATATTGTTTTTATATTTCGTTTATATGCCACAGCTTGCAAATTGATGGCTCTTGTCTTTTCAAAAAAAGAAGTCTTCAAATATAGGTTGTTATTTAAAAAATCCCTGTATAAATAATGAAAAATTTTGATTTTATGCAAAATTGGAACTTATTTATTTTTTCAAAATTGTTTTCAAATAAGGTCGTTCATTCTAACCTATAATTGGAAATAAATTCAATTCATTTGTATTCTGCATAGTATCTTAGCTCTTTGGTATACCAGACACAAATAGTATCAACTCTAAAATTACAAACAAATTTCATTTTCACTTAAGCAAATCGTTGACAATATACAAATTTTGACAATATACAATACACAAATTTTCCGACCGTGCTCAAACAATAAGCTTAAGGAAATTTACTTTTTGTTATCTATTATTGGCCACTGTACTCGAATTAAATTTCAACTTCGTATTCGTTAATCATCTTTATTTTGTAAGTATGTGGCCAGACATTTATAATTTTTCAATTTACTTATGTCTTCGTAATTTATATTTTAAATACATTTGAAAGATTTCTATATAAAAACGAAGCCTTCATTTTTAATAAACTCCTTAAGATGTTAAGCTCAATCATTAATAATTTTTCTTGTTATAGTTTAACAATAGTAGTCATTTAATAAGTTTATCTATCCACTGGCTGAGATAAATGCAAGATGTGGGGAATCAGATTATTAAAAAAAGTAGATAACTATTCTTTTTTTAGGCTTTAATTTAACACCACGCTGTATATATCTTTATTGCCAGCGTAATAACCTTCATAATAAACCTAATAAAAACGCCACGAATGAACCGACAAGACTTAAATAAGTGTTAGTGTAAGGTAAATGATAATAAAAGGACTAATGATGTAATAAAGAAATCCTTTTGTGAAGAAGGAAGAACGAATTAACTATATATACAGCTACCTATAATAGTATATGGATGCCACCAGCCATAGTAACATGGAATGGAGAATCATTACTGAATATGACACCTTAACATTTATTGTAATAGATACTAACTTGGCTATATGTATATGGGATAAACTGTCTGTGTGTGGTGTTCGCTGCCTGTTCTCCATTTTAGGGAGGCAATGATGACGACCAAAAACCATCAGTTTATAATGTTTATTATCATCATCTCACAAAATAAAAATTTGTATATGAAGGGTGGTTTTTAATTAATTTTGTGCTACAATTTGTATTCGGAAACCTTAATCTTAACTTTGTAAAGTATAATGGAGTTAATTGTTGAACTGCACTACACATAGATATAAAGAATTCATTATTTATGTTACAGTTATTGTAAATGATTCAATTTTAAAGAAATTTATCAAAAAATGTTCAATCAAAAGTTGTTTTTGGTTATTAAACAAAAAAAAATTTATATTTGATCTTTTTTTTTCTGTTTTTCATATTTTGAAGCGTTACTAAGTTATACTTAATTTAATATACCCTCATATAAGTTGTTTATAAGGGATCATGATAATTTTACATTACACAAAATTGACTAAAAATAAATAAAATGGTTATAAAAACTAACTCTATCTATAGTTTTAAATACAAACTAATTAAAGAAGACCCAAGTTATGACAATTAGCAGAGAAACATGAGATTACCAAATAAAAAATTGAAAAACTTTATGTTACAATGCATTTTAGAAATTGAATTCCCTGTCTTCTTGAATTTTGCAGACAGATATTGTTTGGAGTAAATAAAATTATCTGCTTACCAATAAACTTAAAATATTCATTTTGAATACGTGCAAAGCACTCATCAAGAAAATCAGATTCATAAAGTGAGCGAAATTTTCAATTATCACTTTTAATTTAATGCTGAAATTTCATCTATTTACATTTATAATTAAATTTATTTATTTATTTAATATTTAATTGTTTTTTCCGCTTCTACGGTCATTTAAATAATTTATATTAAGACTAAGTCTTTATATGAAGCAAAGTTCCAACAGTTTTTTATAAATTTAAATAATATCATAATAATTAAAACCGCAAATAATGAAATTAAAGGAATATTTTTACTCTTACTTTGTACCAAAAATTTGGTTTTATACCTATTATATATAAAAAAAAAATATTTAAAAAATTTTTAATAACAAATAGACTTATTATACTGTTCCTAATTATATTTAATTTTTTTTGGTATTTGATTTATTTGATATTGTAATCATTTTAATGGAAAATAATTTTCTTAAAAAATACAGTTGAATTTTCTTTTCTGTATAAATTGATATTTTATAAATTATTTTAATTTGCATTCAATATTTAATCAAAACACCAAAAACCAAATCACCTAATATTGAAATAGTACATATTTTTTAATTCGTTATGTCCATTCCACTTATTGGTCTAAGCTGTGTTGAATGACAGTTTATTACAGGATCATAGTATTAGATTTAAAATAATAATACATACTAAACAGTGACCTAGAACATGTTTAGATGAGGTAACAAGAATGGTAGTCGATGTCATTATTTAATTATGTGAGAAATTTCGCTGTTCTAATCCAGAAAAAATCTGTATGAAATTTATTTTGGTTTTCACCAAAAAATTTTCACTATTTAAAAGCTAAGAAATTTTATATAATTTTTTATTTTGACTAAGAAATTTGCATTAACAATTCAATAGGGCACTATTTTTAATTGTACCTATGACACCATTTATGCCAATTTTAGCTCTTCGCAAGGTGTATAATTAGAAACACAAAGGAAAATTCCGTAAGAGAAAAAAACTTATTTAGTCATAATACATAATGGGGTTAACATGGACTGGAAAGTTACGAGTAATAGCTATTCGTCATATAAAAATTAAATTTCAATAATAAAATCACCCCATAGAAAACAATTTATAAAGTTTAAAAAAAGAAATATACTACCATTCAACAACACAATATGGTCTTTAAATCTACCTTACAGTGAAACAAATGTGATTGTATAACTGGAAGAAGTAGGAGTCTTGGTGTGAGGGTCTAGTATGATGGTAAAAAAGATGACGCTGATGAGCAGGTAGTTACTTCGTATGTACTATGCTCTACTTCAACTTTTAGCATTTCCATTTGGACTGGTGAATTACATTTAGAGAAAATAAAATTTAAATATATAAAGTTCACAAATTGCTTGTGCTTTGGTTACTACTATATGCTTTGCTTGGGTGACGATGCTTGCCTTTTACCAGTATTCAGTACACTATTTATATTTTAAAGAAGGTATAGGTAAGGTAGAAAATGTCGACGGACTAAATAGTATCCGCCTTCTTTACGTTGGTAGAAAATATTCCCGAATAGTTTATATATAATATATCTATGTATAAAAGCTCTTATTTAAAGGTATATTATTATATATTTCCTCGAAGGTAGATTTAACACATACAGACAGATTTAATGTTACAGAGAAAAGGTGGAACATTTTCTGAGCACACTATCCATCTTTCCCCATAAGTGGAATGGTCACTGTCAAATACATTGCCTTATATTTATACACTATTAAGGTATTGTTAAGAGGGTAAGTACGAGGTGGGTTGTTTAAAAACAAAAAATATATAAAAAACACCTTACTTGCACACTGCAATAAAATCGTACAGTTTGTTTCATTTTGACGTTTGACTTTTCTTTTTTTTTTTTAATTTTTTTTCTTCGTCTTTGTCACACTTATTTTGGATGTATGTAATATCTAAAAAAAGAGTCAATGCATCTGAGACTAAAAATGTGTAGATAAAATAATAAAAACTAGATTTTGTTTTTATTATACGTGAATTCTGTTATAGATTTAAATGTTTTACGATTATTGACTTTAATTTTCTAAGATATAAATATAATTTTCGCAAAGCTTACGTTACCTGATTTCGGGACTAAACAAGGAAGTAGAAAAAAAACTTGAAAAAAATGCATATCAGAAATTTGTAAAATTTAGTGTCAGTATCTGCTTGTGTTTCCTGCTTACCTTTCGAAATATCTGTTCATCTTATGATCATTTTTATTTCAACAACTCCAACAAATTCTCCAGTATCAAATTACTCCAACAAAAGAATAAAGTAGTTAGTTTAACCGTGATTATATTAGTATATTATTTTTAGTCTTAAGTTGATATCGTTAGAAAATATTGAAGCCGCAAACAATATTTTGGTGTTGGTGTTCATACAATTACCTAGTTAGTCCATTTCCACGTGCCCATCTGTCAACAAGAAAACTAAAAAACGAAATGAGATTGCAAGTTGAAATTTTGGTGACGTACTTAAGACATAAAAACTGAGTTTTACTTCGTGAACGTGCAAAATTGGTTCATTGCTTGAAACATTTGTTTGTAACATTTCTACGTAAAACATTTAGATTCATCACAATTTAAGCTCAAATCTAGGTAATAAACACGTATTTAATTACTAGAGTTTATAACTATATAGAATGAATATTTTTAGTCACTTCCGATTAAAAATTGTTCAAACATTGAAACTTAACCGTGTGTCGTATACCTAAACAATTAACTTCACTTGTTTTTAACTTCACTTGTTCCATTCGTTGCCAACTAACTGAAAACTGTACTCAATAAAATAATTTGTGTGCAATGAAAAGTCCCATTAGCCACTTTTGATAGAATTTAAAACTAAAAATTAATTCAACTTTGCAAAATGTTGAAATTAATTCCCGAAAATAATTTTGTTTTTTTTTTAAACTTACAGTAAAGTAATTTATTCTTTTTAGAAAATGAATATAAATGTTTACTTTTTATAAATTGTTTCGCTTTATAATAGTAAAAATCTCTTTTTCACTTCTAATTACATATTTTTTTGTCTAATTTAAATTTAAATTGACACGATCATTACATTATTAGTATATGAAAACTATCACTTTTGATACAGTCTTGTTACAAAAGACTGTTGAAAAATAACGAGCATGTGTGGACTGCATACACAATAAATGAAAGTCTCAGTAGAGTTTCTGTAATTATAAGATCCAGTTGAAAAAAATAAATAATTTTCAATACAATTTTAACTGTAATTACAATTAATTGAAATACTTGAAAATGTACGTGCAAACAACCGTATACTGTAATTTAATCATAATTTATAAATAAGGGTTATATACACGTTTCACATTCCATTTAGTACTCTTTTTTTCTCCACAAAACTGCTTAATAAAAACAAATTTTTCCTTAATTGAAATTTGTTCGTAATAATATTTTAAAATAGGCACCAACTGTTTTTAATGTGTAATTTGGGAAGTGATAGTGAAACGAATGGATGGTTTTCTATAACAACATCAGGATAAAACATCAGGATCATTCATCTCATACCATAATCCTCCACCTTTTATACCATTGATACTTACTTAGGGAGGGAGAGGTTGATAATGATTTGAAGTTTTTATACACACAAAATGAATAGTTGTGTCGGTAGAAGGATAGGAGGTGAATTATAAAGGATGAGAAAGACATTTTAATTCTATCAAATATAACTTTTTAGTTACATCAGTCAGAGGTGTTGGCGCCACTGTAGAGTTCCATCATACTTACCAACCAACTAACTACCATTCATTCAAACCATCATTTTAAAATACACGATGTATTTATTTTCTCATTCCCACGCTCACTACCATGGGTGAACAACTGATGGTGTCAGAGAAAAAACTCTTCACTTTGTATTTACTTCTGGATAGAAACTTATTGTTTTCTATTCGAAATATGAAACAAGTCTGTTATAAAATCCTTTTGTTTTATGATGTTTCTCAAATAGATGATTCTAATGATTATGAAAATTGTAACATAAACCTTTACCGTTCAATTCGATTTTTGAAAAATTAGGATATTTTGTCACGTTGACACATATACGGTTATAGAGATATATTTCGGACAATCTAAAACTCAAAAAGGCCATGTTCACGGTCAATTTTGTTTGCCAAACTTAATGTTTTCATCAAACAAACGCGCATACGATTAAACCAATATATCAAATAAATTTATTAAGTGCCTTGTACACGGTTAAATTACTTGTCAAATTTTTGTTTGACAATGGTGTTTGCCAAATTTTTTGAAAGTGTGCAAGCTTGTTTGATTTATATATCAAACAATGTTGTCATTCATCTTAGTTGTGTTCTCCGTGGTTTCATGGAGATAGCTGCGATATTATTTGACAAACACCATTGCACACTAACAAATAGATTTATCAAATAAATCGTTATGTTATAAATGTTTCATATGCTAAAGTAACTTAAAGTGAATTAAAAATTTGTGATTTTTTTGTCGCAAAATACAACGAAACTATTAACATTTATGCATCATAAACGTGTAATAATCGAAACTTAAATGAAAAAAACCATTGCAAACTCTGAAAACAAAATGTTTCACAAAATAAGAAAGTTGTTGTTAACTTAAAGTGATATTTTTATTAGTGTATGATACGGATAATATGGAAGAAATTATTTTATTTTACAACAATATACTCTAAAATTGCTTTCTTATACATTTTACATATGAGCTTTTATATATAAAATTTGTTTTATGAAAACAAAACTTACTATAACTTTTATTTGATCAGTGCAACTAGCAGTTATTTTTTAGAGATATGTTTTGTGTAATAGTTTTGTTAAATCTGTATAATTTATGAGTACTATGACTGCTATTAGGCAAGAGTCGATAATTTTTGAAACCACAAAAATTATATTAAGATGGATCCCATTGAAAACGGAAGAAAATATAACAATAAGGAAAGAAAAATAATTAACGGGCGATCAGAGGTCGGAAAGTAAACTGGGATGAGTTTTTAAGGGTAAAACACTCGACTTTCAGCAAAACTACAAGTCCTATGGAAAAAGGTAAATGGCAAAGTTGTAGGTAGTCAAAATCTACAAATTTTGTTTCTATACTTTTTTCACATAACCTCAAAATTTATGTTCCAAATACACTTTTTTTTTTCAAAATATTTATTTTTTCACCTTATTTTTAATAAATATCGAAAAGAAAATTTTGTGGTAATGTGAAAAAAAAATGTAAATACATTAGCAAGTAAATTTTTACTTATCAATGAATGTAATAAAATATTCTATACTTATAATAATTTTTGATAAAAAAGTTATTGATCTAATCTCAAAGGGATGTATACATCACGACTTGTTTATGTTTATATTGGAGAGATGAGTTGTATGTTACTACTTTGTTACCCTTTTTCCTGAAGTGTAGTATTCGTTCATCTTCAAGAGCATTGCTTGCTTTTCTGTTTATATTTTTATTTTCATTTAGTTTTTTGTTGTGTTGTGTTGTTTTGTTTTTGAATTTTCCTTTTACCTTCTGTTGTGTAATATTCCAACTATACACACTAACGATCGTACTTTTACCTCATACTTCGTGATGAGAGTCTTTTCTGTGTTTCTAGAAACTCTCTTTAGGAATAAAACTCTCATTCAACTTAACGAGATTATCATTTCTGTTGTTTTTTTGCTTGTAATTTACATTCACATTGAACTGAAACTATGCATTATCTCTAATTAGTGTGTCTTTTATTTACTCGTTTCAAACAAATTGGAATTAAGTGACGCTGGCCAGAAATATGTATAATACTAGTTATTCAGTTAGATATTTAATATTATTTATTTAAATAATTCACTCATTTTATGGAAATTTAACTTTTCAATGTCTATATATGTTTTTCAAAAATTGTTATCCATTAATTAATTATTGCTAGTAGTCGTTAGATTCTAATCTAGAGTAAGTCCGGGGGAGATGACCGTAAATTTTAGGAGATGGTTTAAATATCAAACTAGTAGAGTTTTTTCCTAAATTTTTTATCAAACAAATCTTGAATCATTTAACAATACGATAACAGAAAGTAATCAACAAAATCTACGATTATAAAAAACTCTATATCTCGACTGGCCATATCTGCGAGGTATTTTATTTGGCATACAGTTGGATTGGGTGTGATTTGTATCGCTAGTAAGAAAATGAAAACTATGTTGTGTTCATGTTTACCTGACCAAGTGTGGTTGGTCATCTCTCCTAAATCAACCGAGAGAGATGGCCACAATTTCTTTTCAAATTTTATCACAACGAAACTAGATGTGTACGCATAAAAAGCATTTTTCTTTCGGAAAACCCATAAGCCGATATTTACTTACTTTTTTATTCAATTTCCATATTACTTACTCATATTGCCCTCGTTAATTGATAATAGTAAGTAAACAAAGTAAAAAAGTAATAGTAAGTAAATTTCTCCCGTACGGCCATCTCCCCCGAACTTACACTACATAAATTAAATTCGGTGTGCTCCAACAAGAGCACAGACTGAAGTCATCTTCAATGATCTAAAAATATTTCTAAATTCACATAACATACAACTACAAAAATTATGAATAGGTTGTACATCTTAAGTGTTTTGAAAGCAAGGGAAATGCACATAAACATCCACGATATAAAATATCTAAACAACTATTCAAGAACTGATTGATTGTTAAGATTGTTAAGAAGTGAAGCTTTATCATGGTTGGAAATACATATTACTAACAAACTTGAAAGTTTTATTTTCTTCTATTACTTTAAGGAAGTACGAGCGCCAGGCGGTGTGGGGATAGGTATCGACTCTAGCGCGGTAAGGGGAACGCAGTAACCATATGATTTTTTTCAATACATAGATATACATTTAACATTGGCTAGTGGCGGCATTTATTTTTCTTTTAATTAATACACTTTAATTAGTCGGGCAAGTGTAAATGTTTTTGAATTAAATTTATCACTAATATATTTACTTTCATCCATAAGTTTTTTAAATAATTCACCGACAGTTTTACGAGAAAAATACAGAAATGTATCAATGTTTGAAGGTTACCCCATAAGACCAATGTTAAATTGCTCAACTTTAAAGTTAATTATTTATTTAAATGATCGGGCAATCTCCTTCAAATTTTTGGAATTTGTTTAGACATATTTAAACTTTGTGTTTAAAAAAAATCAAGCCTTTTATCAAAAGTTGCCTTGGTGCTCGTACTTCCTTAAGTTAGAATAAAAAAAAATTCGTTTAATGATAAATTAGAATAACATGTTTTTTTCAATAATTTGTATATATTAATTCCAAATCTCAAGTAAATAGTTGTAAAGATTTTTAATAGAATAACTATCAAAATTTAAGTTCAATGGTTTTTCAATTTTCATGTTTAACATACAAAAATAGTTTTCTATATTTTCCCTACCTATTAGAATGGCATACAGAAATAGTATGTATATAGCAAGAGATATATAGTTACTCATTAGGCGGACTTTGGTAACATTAATTATAGCTAATTAAAAGAAGTGGCGCTACTTTGGCAGCTTAAGCAAATGCGAATGTTAGAAACAACTAGGTTGGTAGAAGAACATTGTAACAATCTAACGTGTAGTCAGATGATGAAAGCTCTTATTTGGGTAAAAATTATAGCACTCTTCTTCATTCTATTCCTCTTTCCACTCTCATTCATTTCTATGTCTAGCGTTGTAGTTTTTTTTTTTTTAATTATTCATCATCTTTTTTCAAATTGATTCATTATGTAATATTTGTTAAATGTAAGATAAAGATGGAAAAATAAACAGATTTTTCACACTTTTTTTATTATAACTGTTTTTTTTTTTTTTTTTTTTGTATTTGTTTTGTGTTTTTACGGTGTTTAATCATAATTATATATTTCATATTCGGTATGTGTACTTTTAATTATCTAGAAAAATTGTATTGTCGAAAAAATGTGCCAATATCCTTGTTTCATTTATTCGATGTTCTTGGTCGATACGAATAATTAAGCACATTGGGGGTTCTATATCTTATACGTACATCATTTAATTACATAAAATTGTACGGTATTGCAAACCTCAAGTTCGATTTTCTGTAGCCAAGGCAAATATACTTTTTTTAAAGTGTATGGTTATTGTTTTAAAAGTTACGCAAAAATGCCATTTGAAGAAGGAAACAAGGAATATTTTTTTTTTCAGGCGTGCTGAAGCGGGATGCATATTTAGTATTGATGAAGATTATATGAAATTAAATTGTGGGCAACGTTTGAATTCTAAAATGCTGTAGCCAATGTAAATAAATAAGAATTTTTCAATATTTAAGAAAAAACGCGTCGGCAGGTGCTCAAATTCATTGGGAACATTTTAGCTAAAATATCTTGGACAGTTAAAAAAAATTGAATATTTTTTTGTTATTACTATAACCGATGAAAAAAAAAGGTTCTCAAGTCGACTCGTATATTTTATTTTATGTAGGATCATGTATAACTTTTTACAGAGTAGTCCGGTCTTGATAATTCTTTTTTTTTTGGAATAAATTTCCAACCCGGACGGTTTGAAAACAGGGGATGATTGAATGTTCACTCACTGTCTGTAATGTATGACCAAGCGTATCATTTTACAGAGTACTCCGATTTTAATAATTGGTTTTTATTTGGATAGTGTGGGTATACCTCGAAGTTGATCTCACATCATTTTGGAAAAATTCTTACCATAAGGATGGGAAAATAGATTTGTTTTAATTCTGTTAATCAAAAATTAAGCAGTAATCTGGTAATTAATAGATTATAGTAACAAAAAATATAAAATAAAACTAAAAAAAAAAAAAAAAATCAAATTGCTGAAAAACTTGAAAATCAAGAAATGATAATCTTTTTTAATTTAAGCTTAATAACTAAGCTCTTAAACTAATGTAATTTTGAGTCGGCGCCAATCACGTTTATATTTAATTAATTAGATACACGGTTGCTGATTCAAAATTACTAAGGTATATACTTACATTAGTTTAAGAATTTAATTCTTAAGGTGAATTAAAAACTCAAAATAATTACAAAATCATATACTTAGGTATACTGACATAAATTTAAGAACTTAGTTATTAGAGTTAAATAAAGAATGTATATTTTTCTTGGATTTTCAGTTTTATCGGCAATTTGATTTGTTTGGTATAAAGTTTTTGTTGTTATTACTTTTATTAATTAGGTAGCATGTTTTAAAATAAAAACACTTTGCATTTATGGATATTTTAGAAAATTGCAGACAATCTTTAAATGAGTTGTGTTAACGAACATTTTAAATTTGTTTACAAAATAATTTACATAGTAACACAGTGTCTTTAGTAACCATTTTAGAAATGTCTTATGATTGATTCTATTTTGTTGCATATGTGCAAATTCAATATGACATAAATTAAGAAATTGTCTAGAACAAATTTAAACACCTTTCCCATGCTGTTCGACCACAAGCCATTTGTAAAAATGCTTTTCCTGTCAATACGGTGATTTTCTTCGACTCATTTATGTGTAATATTCAGTAAGAATTAAGTACTCCACCATATATATGAATGAATTGTCTCAATAAAAAGATATCAAATAAATAAATTTACCATCACCTTCAAGATAAATGAAAATAAGTTCTCTATATACAAAACACACTCAACAAAAATAATAAATTATTTCATTTCGTCTATTTATAAAGATGAGTTTTGATGTTAAATTAGATATTTTCTGACCAATTTAAACAGAATAAAATGGTCCCAGGAGTGTCGTATGTGTGTTAATAGTAAAATGAAGTGATATGGTTTTCATGTATCAAGTGTATATAAATATATATTTAGTATAACCGCTTTATACGATCATACATCTTACAAGTAATACACAATATACAGAAGGGTGCATTAGTAAATGTACAGAAAAATAGTTAGATTTTAGTAAACTTACATTTTTAAATTAAATAGTTCAATTAAAAAAAACGAGGTTTTATTTTATAATAATTTCCTTGCGATTAGTATTTATTAACGACATTCTTTCAATATAATGTTTACTAAAACCCTCAATTATAATGTTTACGAAAATTTTACGAAGAATAACTTTTATTTAATATTATAAGAGACATGAATGTGGCTTTATTCGTATAATAGTTGTTTTAAATTCATAATAAGATATCCTTAAAAACTTCAATAACAACACACATCGATTTTTAAGTTAATCGTACATTATCTCACCTTGATTTACGAAAAATAGCCTATAAGTTCATTAGTTTTTATAATTATTTCTACGAAAATTTAAGTTCATAATGTTCTATTTCTTCATATTAATTTTAGCCCACATTTGATTCTGTTTAGAAATTGATTTACGAAAAAACGTCAGGCATGTATTTATTTACAGAACTTTAGGAGCATTCTTATGTTTCGATTTGAAATATCCATTAAATTGTTATATTATTTCTTCACCTATTCTACGAACTCAAATCTCTCTCTTTTAGTGGTAGACATTCTAAAAACGCGTGCTTAGATGGTATTTAGTTTATGAAAGAACCCTATTGACCTAAATTTAATTTATTGAGGTTTATAGGTGGTTTAATTAATTACGTTCGGTGATTATGAATGCGTACGAAAATCATCGAAAATCAAACCACTTTTTCACCTCTTAGAGGTTAAATTTTGAAAATCTTTTCGTAGTGCTCGACCGATACTTCCATACAGCATTTCAACAAGATTCAAGACCAAGCGGCTTTGGTTCCGCGTTAATGTATCATTCCCTTGATGAGTTAACCTTATAATTGGAGCTGGATGAATCGTATGAAAATGTTCATTTCAGACAACGGTAGAACAGTCAAAATCTAGCTACCGTAACTGTTTACATCAAACAGATTGCACCAATGCGATGTTTTGATCTATTAGATATTTTATCTCGAATTGAAACAAGTCAGCCATGAAGTCACGAATTACATTTATAATAACTGTATATTACCTGATGTAACCTCATGTAAATTGTTAACTGAATATACAAAGAGACGTAGAATGGACCAATTAAACTTACAATCTTTTGTTAATGTCATCACAAATGGCACTAAAAATGATGTTGATAAGTAAGTATTTTGGTAAACAGTAAAATTAAAAGTTGTAATAGGTACAATGAATCACAAGCTGACTTAAATAAATTTAGGAAAATTTAATAACTAAAATGTACAAAAATAAGTGGTTTTGTATAGTAGAAAATAATGAAAATATATCATTCGATATTTCTACAAATCCACTCGATCCACTTTACCAAGCATGTCTTATCATATAGTAAACACTTTTCCAACTAGCTTAGCCCGTTGCGGTCACACCCTTATATAATAACGTAAAGATTCATAGAGTCCAGTAGAAAAAATATTGTAAATTTTAATTTTTGCAACTTAAAAGGGAAAAATTGACATTTTATTCGAAAAGCAATGTATTTTCAATATAAAATAAAACTAATGAATTTTGATAAAAAGTATATTTATTTTGAAATAATAGTCCGAAAATTTGTCTAATTATGGGGTCCACTGGACCCCATGTGACCGTAACGGGCTAAACGAACAAAATTATTGAGATTAATATAAATATACCTACCTAAATTCACAAATCGACACGCTAAAGATTCAAAAATGTATTTATGGATCTGCAGAATTACCGTAATTGAAGTGATATAGGTACTTCTCTTCTTATTAGTTTTTTAAAAATTCAGTTGTGAAATTGGTGTCAAAATTATTTTTTTAAATTTTTGTTTTTCAAATTCCGTAGACCTTCAAATACCTATCACTGTAGTGAACATTGTACTTTGATCTGACATCACTCACAGAAAAAGTCAGTAAACTTAAAAATTCATGAAATCAAAAAGCAATGAACTATTTGCAGTTTTTTTTTTTAAATGATAGCAAAATTCTCACTAATGGGAGCTTCTTATTAGGATGAATATAAGACTATTTTGCGCTTTAAGTAATTTTGACGAGAGAATATTTCTCAGGTGTGACTCAATCAAAATCTATTATAATAAATTTGCATACATTTGAAAATAAGACGCCTGAATGCATACTGATCAAAGACTTTTATATAATTGATCTAGAGAAAATACAGGCACTTATATTATATCACTCAGTTCTGTCTTATGCAAAAAAAATTCCTTAATAAGATATAACGAACATACACGCATTTACACACACACACATATTACAAGAGCCACTAGAATGGAAGACAAAAAAAAGTAATAATGCTTAAAATTTCTATCTCTAGTTCTCAATGAAAAGGTCTCCAGAGGTAAATATCCTACCAACGGATCATAAATGACAAATGTTATATGTAGCCATCACATCTATCCGAACAAGCACAAACAGTAATTCTGTTTTATACACAATCTTCTTTCTTCAAAACAACAATAGCTTTATTTTCTGAGGATATCAAAGCCACATACACGCATACATACATATACATACGCTTAAGGTACTCTGTTTTCAAGAATTCACCGTATCAAATCTGTACAATATGATTCAGTCAAATTTTTAAAAAATACAATAATTTCATACAAATTTATTTTCTAATTCTTACATAATTATTCTATATATTATATATCTAAAAAAATGATCAAATTTTATAAATAATAATTTTATAAAATTACCTAGCAGGTTCTCGCTGCGTCGGAACCGTAGACGTACAAAAGCATATCAGATTTAATAATATTTAGTTTAAAAAAAATCGTTTATTTTCGTAATCCCGATATTTGGTATGAGCTACCAGTTCCTCGTGATGTAGGACACCTGGAGATAAATAAATTTTATTTTGAATTTCAAATTTAGATTTTGGTTTTGATGGAAAAAATGCTAACAGAATTTGTAACATACTTCAAGTAAAAACTTGTAATAAAAAAATTAGACTAGTTACGGAAAATTCTTTCTTATCGTATGTCTAGTTCATACAAAGAATACAGCCTCCAAGTTTCACGATCAGAGGTTGGGTGTGAGTTTATCCATCAGAGTATCATTCAGGACAAAGCATTTTATATAACAATATAAAGATCAATTGATCTAATTCTTTAAGAAAATTTTAAAATATCATTCTGTTAAAAATTTTGACTAAAAGTGACATGTCAATTTTAATCCAGAATGATAATATTAAAAAATTTTTTAGAACGAAAACTGTAATAAATTTGAGTACAATGAAATATTACCAATGATTTTAACCACTCGGTTTACTGTGAAAAAAAAAAAGAAATATTCTAAATAAATCTTTTTAATTTGAATAATTTTGGGAGCGGAATTACTTGTCGCTATGTGTGTGGTCTCGTAATTATACAAGTGGCAGCACAAAACTACTCATTTTTTAATTAATGAATAATAATTATCATGTTATTTGTGAAATTAATAGCCAGTCCTGAATACTGAGTTTCTTACATTATTTATAAGATTATATCAATGTTTTTGTATAGGAACTCATATTTTTAGAAAAATACAACATTGAAATCAATTTTACCTATTTATAAGCAATGATTTAGAAAATAATTTATTTTTATTTCAAAAATAACTTCCTTTATTTAAAAGATTCAAGTATACCTCCAATTTTTCAAAAAAGAAGATTTTAATTACATCTTGAATTCATATAACTTTTAAAAATATTTATATCAAATAAAATTAACGTTATCTATCATGTTTTATGTTTTCTAAAGAATTTTCAGATTTGGTATTTTATAACGAACTTCTTTTTCACTTGTAAAATGTATTACAGTTTCAGCAAAAAGTAAAAATGCGTCATCAAAATGACAATAAGCTAAACAGATTAAAATTGAAAACCGATTTTAAGCTGCGTCTAAATGTTAAAATCTTTATTTGGTGTCCTGGATGTCATTAAGATGACATTACACTTTAGAGCTATTGAAATTGAAGCTAAAAGCTACTTTTATTCATTAGAATGTTAAATCTCTAACTTTACCAAATGATTCCAAACCAGAAACACTTATTATTAGCGCGAGTAATGAATATGAAACACCATGTATAACATAAAACATCATACTCTTTCTAACAGTACACTATTCTTAAAATATCTTAACAGTTTTAGACCATATATGGGAGTGTGTCGTCATAATATGATTAGTTTTATCCATTTTACTGTAACCAAAAACCATCTTTTCCCATTCATATATGAGTTTGATAAGAAAATGACGACATATGTATATACATATATAGCATCTAAACAAAAACATCAGTGCCCCCAAGCGGATTGTGAACAAAGTAAAATAGTACGGTGTATACGTCTATATAGTTTCTTATCAGTTATATTAAATCAACACCTTTATCTTATACACCGTATTATATACAGAAGAAGTCCTTTAACTGTCTTTACTTGGTGTGTTATCATATATTATTTTATAATATGAAGAACAACCATACCATCTTGGTCATACACCACCATCTATTCGTTTTATTATTCTCTCACCTAGACATGTTAGTAACATACACCTCCTTTTTTTCTTTTTGATAACTAGTCAACGTCCCCATTTTTTTTTTACGTTATTACGTTATTAACTTATATCTGTGTTTATCAGGAAAGTATATTTAAGATTTGGATTGTGAACACTGTAAAAATTTGATATATCTTCTTCTCTTGTTATTTGAAAGAAAAAGAGTATTTTTTACTTTCATAATTCAAAGAGGATTACATAAAATGTAGTCATTCCCTTAAAATTATAAGTTCAAATTTAGACTACAGTGCATTCATTATCAGTTTAAATTGAGAAATCGTAGATCTATAATTTAGTGACTGGATTCATGCGTCTAAAGACAATATAATTAGAATAGTGTAATACGACAAAGTAATGTTTACGATTAACGAATTCTTAATGATACATTACAGTCTAAAATAGTATTTATTATTCACAAAAATGAGGTTCAGTCAATTTTCTCAGACGCATCACGAGAACGATAAAGTATTAAACGATTTATTTTTATTCCCTGGGTGGGAATATTTTCGAAATACTTGAAAATAAGTTTGCTTGTCTAAGAGAGGTAAAAGGATGGGCTTAATAATTAAAGGAGGGGTAATACAAAAGTTATAGGTAGCTATTGCAATATACTCCTATAAACTATATTATACGATTTTTTTATATATTACAAAGAAAGACAAATATTATTTTTGCAAATTAAATACATTATATATGTGTAACTTCAACGATACGAACGTTGCGGCGAACGCCAAAACATGTCACCGAGTGTAAAAATTTTTCCTACTTACTTATCGTTATGCTTTGGACAATTTACACAATATATATTTTATAAATTATAGCCTGTGTTATTCTGATGTATAAGCTAAATTATTGTAAAGTTTCATTAAAATCCATTCAGTAGTTTTTGCGTCAAAGAGGAACAAACATCCACACAACTACACTCACAAACATTCGGCTTTATAATATTAGTAGGATTAGCTAAATTTGAGTTTGAATTGTAGAAAATCAAAACATTTTACGAAAAAATGATTCATATAAAAGTTTTTTCTTTTAAGAAAACAAACATTTTTCCCTTTGAATTTTTTTCTATCTCTTTTGGATTAAAAGTTGTGTCATGGATTCACTGGACCCAATGGACTAATTTTATTCATTAATCCACTTTTTATGTCTAGAATACATCATCAATATTTCAAATGGCTACTTCTCCCAAGGTATCTTCATGATGATTTTACTTATCTTGATGATGGGCGGACGGACATGCGGAAATCTGGTAATTAGGGTATCTTTGGACACTCATATGAAAATTTCGTTTGTAGCTTCAATATTTTCTAGCTTTACAAACCTTTAGATTTAAATAATATTATCTCTTTATACAAATTAAATTCAGTGTAACCCAAGCTTATATAAATCGATTTAATTCGATTTGTGACTTTAGTTATGATTAACCGAATCATTTTAGCCAGTTAATAACAGTATCCATAACATATAGGTACGAATATCGAAGTTTTTACGAAAAAATTATTTGCGTATGTGAATTTTGTTCGGTATGGAATATTTTAGATCTCTACAAATAATACAAAGAAACTATTTATATTTTAAATTAAATTCAAAATCATAGTTTTAAATTAAAATAATAAATTTGTTCCCAATTTAGTGCAAAAATATAAAAACTAAAAGTTTTTTGTTTTGTATATATGTCCTTTATCCGAACACACACAATATTGTTCGGACTAATTCACTGACACACTACAATAAATAATCTAGCTCCCATAAATATTTGGATAGTGGAAATAAATCAAAAATAAAAATTTGAAAACAAAACTATTTCATCGGAGGGTAAAAAGATATACACACAACAAGAAGTTTTTTTTTTTTAGGACAAACGAAACTTTTCGTTCAAGTTATTAATCACTTTGAATGAAATGTTGTTAGGTTTATTTTTGTATTTTCTTTTTTTTTTTATGGTGTACTGTGGATAACAGCAACTCTATTTGTGACATATAATAATGGTGGGTAGTACATATGTGACAGAGCTATAACATAAAAGCCGCTTTATTATCAGACGTCTAGAAGAATTAGTAATTCAATCGAAGTCAATCGTATTTTTCATCAAAAACAAAGTCTCTTGATCATTTTCCAAAGAAAATACAGCTCATTTATTAAAAATTCAAACAATACTATAAATGAATTTAATTTTTTGGTTTAAGTTTTTATCGATAGACTTATGGTGCCAAAGGTTATTGGCGACAAATTGTTTAAAAAAATTAATGGTTACACTCGCGAAACAGAATAAGAAAAAGAAGAAGGAAAATTTCAGATTTTTTTTTTCCGACGATACTATTGTTAATAATTTTTTCCTAATATAAGGATGCCTTCTGCATACATAAATTGTGCATCGCAAAATGGTTACAGTTTTACGCTAAAATTTAAATTGAAGTGAAATTTTTTTTTTTAACAAAACACTAAATTCATTAAATTTTATTAGCATTAAATATTTCGTTTATGATAATAAAATTGCAAAATATGTAAATGCCGATGAGAATAATCTTAATAAAATGTTAAGAAATCTTTCACACTTTGAATATAGGTAACTAAATCATAATATACACGCTGTTAAAATTTTAAGACGATTTACCGTACCCAACGTGAGATAATTTCAATTAAATATCGCATTTTTTGAACAGGTAGAATGGGATGAAAAATTTGTATTTGTTTAAATAATAAGTTCTGAATAAGTAATAGAAATGGAATGATTTGACCACGTCGTTTATAATATAAACAATAAAAATAAACATTTAAAAGATTATTTCCATGTATGTATATAGTATAGTGAGTGAGTGTATGTGTGTATATACTGTAGTGTAAATTATAAATACAAATCGTTGTAATAATACAGCCATCAGTTTTGGTACTGTATGTGTGTAATGAATACGTAGAATGTACATGTAAGCTAATACTTTTGTAACTGGACTGTCGGGACAGACCTACTTTAAGAGCTCTTTTCTAATTTTTTTTTCAGCATTGAAATTTATTTTTTAGAAACGGCTTTGCAAAGGTTGGCTATATACAAAAAATTTGGTACTACAAAATTACTACTGACACGAATAATTTTTTTTTTTAAATCTTACTTCTTAAAGCTAGATATAAAATTATCAGATTCAAAAGAATTTAAAAGAATTTTCAAACTATGCCAGTCAGCTTCAGTTGTCACCAATTTAATCTGCACTCACTGCAACGTACGTAGTTTTTAATTGCTCAAAAACGGTCTATAAACGAAATAAAAGTCTTACGGAAAAGAAAAAATTTTGAATAAAAATTAACTGTAATAAATTATTTTTGCAGATAATTCAATAATAAAATTCAATAAAATATAATTTCTTTTAAAAAATAATTTCTTTTAAAAAATAATTTTACTAAAAAATTTTTAAATAGTTCGTTTATGATAATAAAGTTGCAAAATATATAAATGTTGGTGAGAATAGTGTTCTGAAAAGCTTTTTATATGTATTTCATGTGGGGGCTACAAGGTACCTACATTACATACTTAAATGTTACGGTTGTTATTTCAACGGCTATTTCAGGGAGGCTAAGTTAGATATTTATTTTCATTTTCTCTAGAGTTTTATTTATGCAGGCAAAAAATATATATAAAAAATGCCTTTAATTTGAAAATTATTTTCACTAGGTGCTTCGAATGAATGTTTAAAATTGTCAAAATAAATACTTCAAACTAACTGGAATTTACCACTGTTTTAAACTTATAACCCAGTAAAACAGTTTTTGGGTATAAACACAAACGGGTGTAGGTTAGTTTTACGAGTACATCCATAAGTACCTTGGATAGTTAACGAGCAATTCCTAAACAATCTTAAATACAATTGCTTTATACTAACATTTTATACAAATATTACAATTGCATTCTCTGATGTGTAATTTTATAAAAATTAGCAATAAAAGAACATTTTTGTTTTGACTTATCTGCCCAATTATGCGAGAAACCCACTGTACGAAAATTCATTTTTCTCTTAGCCAATCATTAAATATTAGGTATATATTAAGTTCATTTTGTTTGACTACTGGCTTTTGAGAATTCCATTCTTTAATTTATACAAAAATGCCAATATATTTTTTTTTTTTTTACTTTCTTTGACTACAAGTAAAAGGATGTGTAACACCGCTATCGTGCCTGTGTGTGTGTGATTGTGATATTGTATCAAACGATTTATCCAAAATTTTTCTAACTTGGTAATTTGTCTTTATATTAATTCTAGCCGCATTTGAAGTAAATCTACTGGATGACACACTTTTGCTAAGTGGTTTTCGTTTTTATGTTTACTAAACGTTTTAACTCTTTACATATAAGCACTTGGGCACATAAAGAATGTATTTTCCTCTTGGATACGTATCGAAATTTATATTGTAACACACGTTAGTAAGAACGTTTAGATGAAGTAACGTATTGGTTCGCTACTGGTAAAGTAATAAAATATCCAATAATGATAACAGCTAAAAGTGCTTAATGTTCAAATAAGTACTGTACTAGTTTTGGAACCTTTTATAAACATTTAAATTTTTAAAATAAAAAAATACGTAGTCCGTATCATTATGAGCAATTTATTATAAGTATAATTCAAACAACAACTTTTTAGAATTGTGATGAATCTGAGCAGTTTAAAAACAAAACATTTCGAACAGTTATAAATTGTTTATTAAAAAACTGACCATATTTTTTTAAAACTTTATTTCTATTTGTTGTAAAAAAAAAAAAGATGGGTTTCATGAAATCCAATTGAACGATGCTCATTTACGAACATAAAAATAATTTTTAAAAATTTCATGTCTATGGTAATCGAAAATAGATTTATTAGGCGATTGTTTGAACACCTACACGAAAATTTTGTTCTTACAATATTATTACTCATGAAAATTCCAATACTTAATTTATTATATTCTCAACTAAATCCATGAATTCTATAAATTTCTTTATATAGATTCATTAGTAAAAGATAACTGGTGTTTTCTGAATAAAAATCAGATATTTCCTTTCCATATTTAAAAACTACAATTATTGCATAAAAGAGTAATACTAAATTATACAAAACTTTTTAACATACCAAAACTTTATATCTCTGGAAAAAAAAGTTCGAAATATTGAGATGAATGAAAATTAGGGTGAGATGGAATAAAAAAAACTAAATAGTTTTCACTATGAAACGTATATGCATTATACACATTGTACGCCTCCGGTGAATACTATTATGTTGTGCGCGCAGATGTTTATGTCTAAGTTGTCGGAATCAGAAAACATACAAGTCCATCGTCACATACACAAATTTAGTTATTGTGCGATGTTTACACGTTAAACACTTTTCGGGTTTAACAAGCGATGGTACTTCAAACTATGTTTACAACTAACTTTGATACAACGTATTCATACAAACTATGGAACTTGGCAAAAGTATGGAACGCTTACCAGCATTGTAAGTGGCAACAGCTTAAATTATTATATTTTTACGTGTGTTTCCGTTTTCTATACAAGCATTGAATTCACCGCACACAACAAGTTTTAAAGTTAACAGAAGTTAAAGTCTGTTATAGTCAGGTGGGATTTAACCAGGTGTATGTGTAGTACACGCCTACAATATAATATATAACGCCCACGTATTTACCTGTGTAGCTTACTAACCTGTGTGTAGGTGGAGCATATTATATACTATTTTCCTACCTGTCTGATTTTCCCTTGATTTTAGCGTTTTTATATTTTACATTGTATTTTTTTATTTGTTACAGTTCCACTAATTCCAGCCCCAATTCCATCATCACTTATTGTACCCGAAAATGAAAATAAAAAACATGAAAAAAATATGGAAATGTTCTCTTTGGATAACGATAAAAATCGTGGATTCGATGATAATGGACTCACATGTTCTCAATGTAATTTATCGTTTAATTCCCGCGATGAATTTGAAAAACATGAATTAATACACCCACCCCAACCACAAGTGGTTAGTGAAAGTTTTTTTTTTTTAATTTTTCATAATTTGAATTGTGAATTTTTTTCATACTTCATTGAAAATATTTTATATTATAAATTTTTATAAAATAGATTCTCAAAAAGTAGATTCCGAAAACTATAGTGATTTTAATATAGATATGCAGCTTTAATTCATGATAGCCGTATAAAGCTATAATAAAATAATTATTGAGTTCATTAAAAAAGTCTTACTAGCAATTTCTTTTTATTTTTATTTTTTTTGTATTTTGGTTTTTATGACCGGATATTTATCATTATAAATATCTAAATATTATATACTAAATGAACAAAAATTGGTTAGTTCTTTGTAATATTTTTAGTATTTTGAATTTTTCATTTAGAGCTTTTGTATAAAATACACAATTTAAATTTCTTGTATGAAAAAAATTCACATACCACTTTCTTATTTCATAGAAAAGCTATTCATTACAGATGAAAAAATTTATAAGAATTTTTGTTTGTTTTTAGAGTTGTAAAATTTGTAACAAAAGTTTTGCGAATGTCTACCGTCTCCAAAGACACATGATCAGCCATGATGAAAGCACAATGCTAAGGAAATTTAAATGCGACCAATGTGAAAAAGCTTTCAAATTTAAACACCATTTAAAGGTATTTTTTTTCAAATTTAAACACCATTTAAAGGATTCCTTCGTATAGATATGTTTTTTTCTAACAAATTTTATTTTTTTAGGAACATATTCGAATACATAGTGGGGAAAAACCATTTGGATGTCAAAATTGTGGCAGACGTTTTTCACATTCTGGTTCATATTCAAGTCATATGACATCAAAAAAATGTTTAACTATTAATCTTAAATTGAATGGGAAAAATAAAAATAATTCAGCGTCGGTAATTGTACCTGCACCTCCAACAGAAATAGTTCCTTCAGTTCAACCACACAATAACTTTTTACCGATCCTTCCTAAATACCCGGAGGTAGCCAGTACATATTTATCAACAATCTTACCAACACAAAGTAGTTTGCCATTAAATTTTATACCGACAACTGAACAACTGCGGCAATATTTAACAAGTCAGAATTATTTATCACAAATTTCTTTGTCAGCAATGAAAACAAACTCACAAGGAGATGCATCTAAGAAAAGCCTATCTTCATCAGAAGAGAATTTAGTAATTGTCGAGGAGAATGTTCAAAATGGAAATATAACGCCGCAAACACAATATTATGAAAATTCACCATTGAATGAAACAAGAAAAATGGAGGATTCGGAAACTGAACAAATGAATACGCCTGAAGAACAAAGTGAAGGTCTTGCTGCTAAATTAGAAGAAACCGTTAAAGTTGAAGATGCTTCGATACATAGTGGAAATTTTAGTAACAATGAAGATGAAATTGATGGGTCAAGCACAACAGATGATTCTAGAAAAGTTCGTGTTCGTTCATTATTCACCGATGAACAAATGGATTTATTGAAAAGTTTTTATAATATCAATTCACGCCCAAATAAGAAAATGTTAACTGTTATTAGCTTAAAAGTTGGTTTGTCAGTACGAGTCGTGCGTGTTTGGTTTCAGAATACACGCGCGCGTGATCGCCGTGAACATCGGTATGCAATAACAGCTCCAACTGGATCAGTTTTCCAAACAAATTCACCCATTACTGAATTATCTTCTTCGCCATCTTTATCGCCATGTTTGGGTCAATCAGAAGAACCATTAGATTTATCAATTAAAAAAGGAAGTCAACGATATCCATCAATATCATCACCATCGGGATCATTCGATGATTCAGTACACCTTAAAAAATCTGCACTAAGTCCTGTATCATACTGCCATACGTACACATCAAAATCTGCTTTGCCCATTGATTCACCCCAACCATTTCCTACCGTACAAAACGAAAGCCGATTAGCTCAAATTTTAGCACAACCATCAACAAATAGCCCAAATTCTTCAATGCAGTTTGGAAATGGTTTGAAATTTTTTAACAATTCAATGTGGCAAATTGTGGAAAAAAGTTTTGAGCAAAAACCAACATCAGAACGTGTTACTGATACTTCAAATGGTGGAGACATTAATAAGTCAGCTCCCGAGCAGTTCATATGCGATCAATGTGATAAAGCTTTTTCAAAACAGAGTTCCTTAGCACGTCATAAATATGAGCATTCAGGTAAGTTCACTTGGACAATTTTTAAATAAATCCATTTTAAATTCAATATTTGTTTCAGGCCAAAGACCTCACAAATGTGATAAATGCACGAGAGCTTTTAAACATAAGCATCATTTAACTGAACATAAGAGATTGCATAGCGGGGAAAAACCTTTTCAATGTAGAAAATGTTTGAAGAGATTTTCGCATTCAGGATCATACAGTCAACACATGAATCATCGTTATTCATACTGCAAACCATATAGGGAATAATATTAATTCCAATTTAATAATATAAATATAAAAATATACTTAATTCATTAAATTCTGATAGAAGTCCAGAAAATCTTAATCGTAAATAAATGTACCAAATTTAGTTATATATTTTTTACTTTTTTCATTTCTCTTAATAAGTATTGTGCCAAATTATTACCAAAAAAAAAAAATAAATATATATATATATATATATATATATATATATATATATATATATATATATATATATATATATATATATATATATATATATATATATATATATATATATATATATATATATATATATATTTAATAGGATATTTTCAAGAAATAAAAAAATGAAAGTAATAATAATAGCAATTATATTAATAATAAGTAATAAAATGCTGCACAGACACATTTGTGGCCTTTTTGTACATACAGGCATTTATTCAATATCTTGTACCTGGTTTAAATACTCATTACCAATTTTACTTGCCATAATAGTGAATGCATAACAAAATAAAATATACAAATCTAGTCTAAATAAACATCATACACTATGTACAAATACAGTGAATATATACAATGTGTTCAATTTGAATGAACAGTTTTGATTTTTACATCTAATTTATGATAAAGAGAAAATAGGTATGCTGTAAAACGTAGCCTGTATTGGCTTAAATGATAGTTAAGTAAAGTAGGTATAATGTATAATATAGAACATATTTATCTCTGTTCTGTTTATCTGACTTGCAATTGATTTTAAATCAATAGGTTAAATAGATTTTATTCAAAATATCTAAGCTTCAATTTAACATTTTCAAAATATACCATAGGTAATTAAAAATATTTGTGAAATATTTCATTCAATAAAATTAAATAAAAATATATGCTTCAACTTAGCTTAAAAATTGTATTTTTCATGAAAATTTCAAACTGTTTTGAATTAATTTTATTTTTCTGATGAGTAAATCTTTATTTATTAAAAAATTATTTATGAATATTTGAACATATTTCTTTGTTTTATTTTTTATTTAGAAAATCATCAAGAATTGTAATCGAAAAATTTTTTTCTTCAAATCGCAGTTGAGTACAAAAATTTTTAAAATTATATAATTATATATTTTTAATTATCTATATTATTAAAATTGAATAACTTATTATTTGTATGCTTGATTGATGGGACTTTCATGAAAATCAAATTTTCATTTTTCAAGGTGTTGAGAATGTATACTGAAATGTTTTGGCAAACGTGGGGGATGTTATTTTTAACAAATATTGTTTTCTTTTGGAATTTCGTGATTTGTATCTCATAAAAACTCAACTTATTTACAACTAGTTGCTCTAGAAACTAGTTGTAAATAAGTTGATTGAATATAACGTAGAGGCGAAATATTTGACTAAATAATCTTAATGGCATACCTTATTTCTGAAAAATAAAATAGCAACATACAAATATTTTTTGACAATAAAAAGTAATGAACAAATTTTGTGCCTATTTTTAAAGGTCCATTGATAAAAGTGTAACGAATTCAGCATGTAAGTAATGATACACCCGTAATATTTTTACAAACTTACGAAGCATTAGAAAATATAACAAGTAAATACGTACTATTTCAAATCGGAACGATTTCATCTCAAATTTGATAACGTTTTAATTTTTTGTGCAATAATTGTCTTGAATGCATTTACATGTAAAATACATGTGTAATACATGTCGATCGTATATACAGTTGATTATAAATTTTATAGAAACGTATAACAATTTAATTTATTGTTCGTTCCAAAACCAATTTTAAAAAATTATATATTTTTATAAAACAAATAAATTGTACCAACAGGTTATGCAAATAAATAAATAAATAAAAGTCCAATTTTTTCTGGACAGTGTGCAATTTATATGAAAATAATTGTTTGTCTTTGTTTATTATATTACTGCAATATAAATGCGTACTCTCTCTTGTACAGTAACCATTCCAAGTTATGTACCAAAGAATAAATTTTAATAATAATAGATTATTTTTAAAAACTTTTTTCTAAAATATTAATAATTCAAAAACAAAACATTATATCTTATTAATTAATTATAATAAATTATATTTTAGAAAAGATAAAAATTGAAAGTATATTGTTTAAAAAAGAAAAATATTTTAAGAAGTTTAAGAATAAATTTAAGAAATATTGTAATAAGTATTTCTATATTAATGATATTTTCAAAAACCTATTGTAAAAAAAAAAAAAATTGAAAAAAAGATAATAATTAAAATTATTGTTATTAATTGTTATAATAAATTTTTGCAAAATAAATTTTGACTTTTTTTTCGTTTTGATCCTTTTCCCATTTGTTACTAGTATTTACCCAAAATATTAAATTCATGTAAAAGTCAAGGATTAATAACTTTAATTTTACGACAGATGGCTTAAAGACAGTGAAGTGCTACAGAATGTGCTACAGTGCAATTGGTAGTTGAATTGAGCCAACTAATTAATCGAATGTCCCGGTGCAAATACAGAAAAAGCGATTTATGTAATTATACCTTTACCCAATATATACTACTCGAAGAGCTGATATTAGACGGGAGTTTTCTTTTTACGGCCTGCTACGATCAAAAACAAGAAAAAATTAATTCTTAATCGGAATTAATTTTGTTTATCTATCTAAAATATTCATTTTAAACTGAAAAAATATAGAATAAACCATAATATTAGTGTATTTTATACTTTTAAGTAAGCGTAGAAAAATCAGATCGTCGCGTTTTTTTATTCCATGAGTATATTTGAGGTATGAAAAAAGCTGTTTTTTTTTTTTTTTTAAATTAAAAAAAAAAAATTAATGTCACGTAAAGTTTCCTGATTTTTGTAATATTAATTTGTGAAATACTAGCTCAAACAATAAAATTTTTTCATTATACTATACACTTCCACTACTACACTTCCGTTGCATAGATTGTTAAAATCGATCTGTCTGCTCGAAAATAAAAGAATGGAAACACTATATCCAGTACACACTGTATTTCTTTAAAATTAATCTTTGATTTCACGCTTGACCATACTGAAATCTTTACTAGAAATGGTTAAATAAGGAAGTTTATAAAATAAAGATTTCATTCCGTACAATAATTGTTCATAATAATATTTTCAATCATTCTGGCATTTTCACAAATTGCATGAACAACACCGAGTCACCGAGAATTTTCGTTCACATTATGAGATTCTTAAGTTGTATATAACCTTCTTATATCCGGCACGTTTAAAATATATAAGGGTATATGTTTGTAACGACTGACGCTTTAAAATATTGAAGGTTATCAACAAAAATTTTATATAGTGTATGTTTCCAAAATGGTATGTATGGCAGCTAGGTATAATGTTATCAATATTGTATATTAGAGATGATAAATATCCTATTTGATAATATCATTAAAAGCTGCCCATCACTTCCAAACACATAGACACATATATCTTCACAGAATCGTCTGATTAGTCCTTTTTTTTCTGTCTGCCTGTAAAAGATTATTTATTTATAAGCGAAAAGAGGCAGAGGCCTAAAAGTTTAATAGTGTTTTAGATCAAATCGATGATTTCAAAAATTGATACTTAGCACGTGCCAGCACGATTTTATTTGTTTACTCGAATATCCAATAATTATACTCAATTTTGTTGTTGATATAATATTTTCTTCTTCAAATGTTTTCATCAAAATCAGGTAAAATAAAGCATCGATATATCTTGGTATTGAACGGAAAACAGACACAATCAATATGATGCTAGTCGAACAATAAGAAAGTGAATAATAATTAAATTTAAAAATAGCTGTCAAGCCTGAACAACTAATTTTAATGTATGATAATTATTTTTATAAAAAGAAGCTCACTGTATATTATATTCAAAAGCTCACTGTATAGTGGAATGTGTAGACGCATTTCAAAAAGCAGGATTGGATTTACCAAGATAAAAATAATTATTTGTAGAAGTAATTTTTTAATTTTGAACTTTTTTTTTGCCTTTTAATTTACGTTTACTGTTTATTTGACGTATTTTTGCGTCGGCCCTATTTAAACAAAAAAAATTTTTTATTTTGTTGGCGTTTACACAAAAAATTAATTAGGTAACACTCCCCCCCCCCTCCACACACATTTTGTAAAATTAAATTCCTGTAATATTACATACATACAAGTCGAATGGATCATTAATTTTTACAGAAGAGAAAAAGCCTTCGTATACATTATGAAGTATTTAATTTTTTAGCCTTTTGGCCAGGGTCGATAATTTTTGAAACCAAAAAAAATTATAGTAGGATCTCAGATCGGGAAGTGGCAGGGGGTGAGATTTTAAGGGTAATACACGGTTTATTTCGATTTCCGGCCAAACTACAAGACCCGTGGAAAAAAGTTAAAAAGAAAAGTCGTAGGTAATAAAAAGATCTACAAGGTTTGTATTTACTTTTTTTCACATAACCTAAAAATGCATATGAAAAATTGAAATAATCTTTTTATTTCTATCTTTTCAACAGAAAAAAAAATTTTTTTCACGGAAATTAGGTAAAACTTACCTTTATAAATGTTTCTTATGTGACAAAAGTATAAATATAAAAGTGATAGATCTTTTTAATAACTATAATTTTTTCATTTAATTTTTTTTCATAGGAATTGTAGTTTTTCTGAAAATTGAGATAATATATATAAATTGTTTATGTTTATTAATAAACTTAAACCGGTTCTGTTTCAAATATGTAGAAAATATATATAGGTCGTATATACACATTCAATATTAGTAAGTATAGGTGAGTAAGTATATTTGATGGATGTCATTGGTATGGTAGAAGTTGTTGTTAATTCTATTTTTTTATCAAGTGATGTATATTTTATATATAAAAGCAAGTAAGTAAGCAAGTATGCTGGGGTAACAACGTAAATAAGTAAATATATGTAGTGACATTTAATTATACAGAACGTCGACAAGATTATACTTTACGTGTACATCTACATGTATAGGTAGGTACCATCGATATGTAGTAAGTGTGTATATTATAACATATATAATTTAGTATGAACGACATAACCCAACGTAACAAGGACATATAACACAACATACGGCTAGAAAACTTCGAGTAGATTCTATTCATTTTATTTTATAATATAGTCAAAATTATCAAAATGGAATAAAAATTAAACGTATTTCTAAAAATAATTGACCAAACGTTCACGTCGTGAGGTACACATTTCAACTAGAAGATTTTACGTTTATAGCTATTGTTCTGTTTATATTAGCTTAGTACAAGAGCAAATAGATAGAAAAAACCAAGAACGTATTTCATTTAAGTTTCATTTACTGCTGAATGTTGATAAATAAATAAACTTCATAGCTATTTAAAATTAAAATTTTCTAAACATTACGAGGCTACGAAATTTTCAAGAAGTTTTAAATTTTAAACTTTAAATAAAATTGAATTTTTTTAAGGTAGGAGAGTCCCAGTGGGGATTTTTGGATTTACTCGAGTGCATGAGATTAAGATATGGGACATATCTTTTCTCTTATTGAGTACCTTACAAAGCCCTAGCTCTCTATATAGTACCGTGCGTATAGGGTAGCCAATCAGAATAATAAAACGAAAAAATGGATAGTTGTAATCGAGCGTGTCAGATTAAGGTATGGTAGGTTGATTATGTGCTGAAAAGTATCCACTTTACTAATCTGCTGATTTGTCTGTGACGCAGGTGGCGTGTCTTTTTTTTGTAAATTTATTACCCACCTATTCTCTTGTGTCTGGCTCAAATCCTCAGTAAAATGTACATTTTCCAGCATGTGTTCAACCCACCATATCTTAATCTAACGCGCTTGATTAAATGCAACTATGAATTTTTTCGTTTTGATATTCTGGTCGGCTACTATATACGCGTGGCACCATATAGAGTATTAAGATTCATAAATGATGAATAATCATATAATTGTAAAAGTAATAATTTTATGGTCTTGACTGTTTTTTAACTAGAAAGATTGTTAAATTGCGAGAACTAAATGATTATTTAAAACTATTTGAATTTCAAATGTATTCAATTAAAAAATGTGTCGATTAAAAACTTTTTCATTAAAAAAAAAAAACACACAGAAATCTACGTTATTAACATGTTAACAAATCGAACCAATAACCTCCAATTTTCCAGATAGCAAACGCTTACATATTTAATCTAAAAGGTAATTTACTGACGAAACAGTTCAAACAAAACTATAATGGCTATAGATTTTATAATGTGCTTAAATAGATGTTATGTTCATAAAATAATGCTACGATACAAAGTAACCATGTACATTTACGTAACTGCTGTCACCTTGGAAGTAGTAGGTATGTGTGAGAGGTGTGTAAAGAAATTAAATTTTCTTATAGTAACAACAAGAACACAGAATAAGTTGACAACGTTAACTTAGCGTTACCACCTTTATAATATTTAACAAGAGGTGAACGAGACAGTTTTTATAATGAGCTCTATTTAACAATATATAACGGTATATTGCTGCTGTTGCTGTTGTTAACAGCTAAACCTGTCTTACCATGTCAATTTCACTAAACATATATTTTTCAATGTTGATGACACTAACGATATCAGGGATAAAAAAATGTAGGAGAGAAATTTTTCAACATTTACTTTTTTCTACGTATAAATTTTAAATTCAATTTGTTTTTTTATAATCGAATTGTATCGATTATGTGTATTTTAAAGACTGTGTTATGTGTTCTGCCTTGTTTATCATTTAGAAACGTTTACAATAATGTGGGTACATAAATAAAATATACGTCGTCTTATTTTCATGTTTTTGCATGCATAGTAAAACATATTCGGGAGAAAATCTTTTCCATATTGATGAATGTAACCTATAAATTCCAAATTCTATGCTTCCTTATTACTTTTAAATACTTGTTCTGCTACCTAGTTAGATGGTACATTTAAATTGCGAGGAACAAATAGGTGAAGCAATAAACCCGTCTTAATTTAAAATACATAGAGTAGCGCTCGTTAGATATCACGGAATCTCTCTTAGTTTTGAAATAGTTTAATGTTTACAAAATGACTGTCGTTTAATTAAAAAATAGTAAATGCAAGCTTGGGAATACAACTTCACATCCCCATTTGAACTTTGAAACCCACAATTCAGTATTAGCAATTTTATTATTTGTAGAACTATCTAAAGTGCTATATAAACACTCTCTAAAATAATAAGAACCCAAATATATCGTAATAATATAATTTTATATTAATTCATATTATGTTTGAATCGATAATTTTAGTTAAAAATTATTATACTGAAGATAATGATCACGGAGTTTTCAGGGGCATTACCAAATATATCGCAATGATAGCTTTGAATAAAAACTGTATGTAGTTGAAATCCTTGAATTCCTATTGCAATAATAATTTTTTGCGTCAAAATGTTATATCGATCTAGATATTGTTTCCAGTAAATCTGAAAACTCTTTATTACTATTTTATGCCGACACAAGATATTTTAGTGTACCTATAATAAATGCTTGGGTTGCGGGACGTTTTATTAACTTGTATTGAGTTCCGAGACTTACGAATCGAGTTTTATTGTGTTGTCTTACATGATAAAAAATATTATTAGCTTCCAGCACTGTGTTATTGAAATAGTCATCTTTTATTTTAATACATGAGAATTTCAATAATACTTGTTTAAAAAAAAAAGTTATAGTTTATCACTATTTGCATCACTAAATGCACGTCTTATTTACTGTCACTGAAGCCACAACATTCGCGAATCTAATGTTTTGAAGAGGATATATTATAACACGCATAAGAAACGCAAAAGAAGAATTTCGTTAAAAGTCGCCGTTATATGTATGAAATAAATGATGAATATTATACGCATTTTACCATTTACCCAGATCAAGTGTTACTACTACATAACTAACTGAGAAGTGGTCACCACGTTGTTTTGTAACAAAAAACACTATAAAACTTGATTTGCTCAAAGGTACCGATGTGATATTAGTCTGAAACATGATGTTGGTATTTGAAATCTTGTAAACAGTATTTTCATTACTGTTATGAATTCGAAATAAACTCCAGATTGCAATATGATTACTTTGTTTTAAATCATACTATATGCACGTTGGATAATTTCCACTCAAATTTTCTTAATTTCAGATAAAAAATGGCGTATTACATTCTCTTTTTCGGACCAATGTACATTGACCTTAAAAATGTATTTAGACACCGAGTTGGCGATCAAAATGGATATAAAAGTACCGATATTGTTGATACACTTGTTTATACTTCAAATTGATACGTATTAAATTTGAGAACATCGACGGAGATGTCACAAGGACATAAACCACAGTTGTACAAACATATAGCGAATTTGATACATTCAATTTTCTCTCCGCAATAAATATACGTATAATCAAGCATGCTTTGTCCATTTTGAAAAATGAAAATAACTATCATTAAGGGATAAAACTTGATAATCTTAATTTAAATCACCCTTATTGTGAATAGAAAAGTAATCAAATTTACTAGGTATATGTATGTGTATATTTAGATATAAATCTATATACGTACAGAATATATAAATTAAAGGCAAACTAGTCATTACAGTGTCTAGAAATGAAAAGAATGTATCCTTAGAGAATTCATGCTTTAAATTTCTACCTATATCATATAATAATAAGTAAACATATAATTTTATACTTAGATCTATGTACATAGATATATATCTAGTAACATACTATGTGTCTATAGATAAAATTTAATTTGGACATTGGTCTAATAATATCAATTGTATAGAGTATACGTTTCTATATAATTATTTGACATAACTCTACTATTAATTAATGATCACATTGTAATTAAAATTATAGAATTGTCTTAAGAGTCCTCTCTTCAATATACTAGGAAGATACTAGGAAGATTCAGTTTTACGCAATCGATGTAATTTGATAAGGAAAATCAGGGTAATATATGTTTTTTCTTTCATCTCCTCGCGAAACTTTCCAAATTGAACCCAGAGACATTTTGCTAGAAATTGGTAACTAAATTAATTCATTAAAAATAAATTATTTAAAACAAAATTTTGAGCCTATAATCTTGTTGTGTAAATAAAACAGCAGAATGAGAAAATTAAATTAAATTATCTTGTAAACCGCGTTATAAATTTTTAAGCCCTTCTATGAATTATTATTTTTATTATGCTAGGAATAAAGGTTTGTTATCATTTGGCTCATTTTGGTAAAATTAAAATACTGTAAAAATATGTTTTTAATAGTTAATTACCTATAAAATTATTTTGCCTTTTTCAAAGTATACAAAAAATAAATAATTGTGCCAAAAACTAACAAAGCATTGGATAACTCAAAACTATAAATGTCTATGGGAATTTTTGCATAATTATTATAATATTAGCTGCTACCCGTCCTCTTCGTAGAGCAGTTTAAAATTTCTACAATTGGTTAACATAAGTTTTCCAAAAACATTGATTAAAATTAACGTAAAAACATGGAGATACAATACCGCGCAATACATAAACTAGACCATTTCTCCCCGGCACTCAATACAATAGATAAGGCCTATTTTGACATTTATAATGTATTAAGTAGGATTCAATTTTTCTTTATAAAACTTTTTATTTTTAAGATTAACTACCAATTTATTATAATTCAATAAAACTTTATATTGGCACTTAAAATTTTGACTAACAAATAAATTATTAAGATGTACTGTAATTGGTGAAATCTGAAAATTATTTTTGAAACAATTCTCAAACAGATATTGTAGTACTAACTTTATATGCGTTGTTAAAGCATTTAGCGTTATGTATTTATTAAATAAATTTGTGTTATACCGAACTATACTAATATAATATCATTTGTTATTTTAATATCAATTTTGATATATATTAGTGTAGGTATATATTATATGTTGTTCCTATATTGAATAAAAACACAATTATATTACGTATAAGATATTACGCCTTTCATAATTATATTATAATCATATATTGTGTATTATCATCATATCACAAAATACATAATATATATTATTAATATCATGTATTGATAATATTTGGCAATATGTTAACAATTATATTAAGTACTAATAACATTTTTGCTATTTGATTATTAAATTTTAAAACAGTTTGTAGAGATAAACTATTAGAAAACAATTAGACAATGACAAATTTACTTAGCACTTCATTTACAAACCCACAAAGGAAATCATTATTTTTTGAATCATATATAAACACTAAACTTCTATTAAGCTTATGCAAACTTCAACGTTACAGAAGTTTTTATATTCCTCTTCATTTTTTTTATCGAGTAGTTTCTATGCACAAACCGTATACTTCATTATTTTTTATAGAAACATCCCTTTTGATACGATTTTGTTTATTCACGGACTTTTTAGGTTTAGAATACGTCATCAAATTCAACTTGCTGTCTCTTTTATTTTTTGAGCTATCTTGATGGTGAATAAACTGACATGAACGATCTTCGTGTGTCATAATTTTCATAAACCCTTCAATATTTTCTCATGTTTCAAACTTTTGACTCAAATTTAATATAGATAGGTACACTGACTTATGCGCTTGTGAGGTAGATAAATTTCTAATGCAGCAATATATGAGAAAAACAAAATTCGATAAAATTAACGAGTTTATTGACTGACTGACTTCAATAGAAATAAGTCAACGTGTATGAACTTAAATATCCAATTCTATTATTTAAATTTGTCAAACTGATTACCTTTGGTTATTTATAGTATAAACAATTATTCTGAGTAAAGTGTAAGCAAAACTTGAAATATTTTTTCACGAATTATATTTGATCGGTTAGCATTTGGTTAGGGAATATTTTGTCGCTAGTTATTTAGTCATTGAATATTATCAATTTGAATAAACCTTAACAAGGCATTACTCTCCTTTTAGCTTAGATATAAGAAATTAAAAGTCTTAAGGTAAGAATACCTTTTATTCAAATGGTAAAAAACTATTCAAATGAACAGAAACGCGAGTGTTATTTGGCGAGTGAAAGTAATAATAAACCCTCTCGTAAATTAATTTGTAAAGTGGGTGCCACACGATGCGTCCAATACCGTCCCACATTAGGTATTTGATGGTTGGCCTCATCGTGTGGCCGATATACGAACTGCGTGGTTTTTGTCAATGTATTTTTATTATTTTTATATTGTTTCGTTTCTTTAATTATTTATACTCCATTTTAATTTCTTTGTAATACATTATATTAAGAAAATAATCAATATTTACTGAATTTAAGGATTATTTTCCACAAAAAATGTATTGTATCAAATATTCGTACTATCATGTAGCAGATTAATACTATTAACAACTGTCGAATATTGGATCCTACGTTGGACGTCAACATTTGAATCAAACGTTTATCGCATCGTGTGACTGCGGCTTAATAATAGCGTACCCTAATACTTTTTTCAGGACGATACAAAAAATTTAACGATCAAATTAATGAGAACTGAATATTTTATATGTGAATAATTTGAATATAGTATTAGCTATCAAAATACCAATTTTATTATATTTAAATCATTTTTACACATTTTGTTTAAAAGTGCGATATATTTGTAATATTCCTTTTCATCCAACATTTACATAATAACAATGCATCATATACCACAAAATTTCCCATACCTACGTGGATATTGTTCGTGTACTTACAAGATGTACAAACAAATTTTTGTTAGAAATAATATGCCATTTTGTACTAATCCAAACCAGATACCAACAAATTTGCAAGTACTAAAATACTCAAAAATTGTTTATAGATTAATCAGAAACATCAAATAATGTTGAAATGTAGATATTCTATTATTGTGTTTTACAAATTTATTTTTTCTTAAAATATTGATAACATTTCATTATGTTTAGAATATCACTAACTTTACTAAAGCTTAGAATAGATTATGTAGTTTTAAGCCAGTGATTATTTTTTGTATGTGGTGTAGTTTGAATTTATTCTAAAGTCGTTGTTATTATAATAAAATAGTTATATTATTTAAAAGTCCCTGGTAGAAAAATAGCAAGTCAGCAATTAAATTTTATGTTTCCGGATTTATTTATTTTTTTTATTAATGCAATGATTAAAAAGTTGCAAGCCTCTTTTTGTGTTTATTATTATTAATATTATTTCATAAGAATATAAATTGGCCTTAAGAAGTTTTTATGAGTAATCAATTTTTGAGTTAAATCCATGCTTTAAATGCCTGTAAAGTTAAACGCTAAAGTTTTTAAATCGGTTTATGTGTATCATCGGTGGATTTTCTTGTATGTACGACGGTGTGTATGATATTAGAATATTCTCGATAAAAAAATATCAAAGTGGAAATAATTTAATTCGATGTATATGTGACTTTAAATTGAATAAGCTGCCCCAAGAAAAACCAAAATAAAACAATCAAAAAATCAAAAACCCGACTGAAAAAAAAAAATTTTAACGTATTAAAGATTGATTAAATTTAAATGAAAATTTAAAGTTAAAGTTAAATTCCTGCATTAAGTTGATTAGTAGGCCGGACCAAATAGAAAATTATTAACTGAAAGAGAATTAATGGGTCCCGCATGCTACTCAACTTAATGCGGATGTTTAACTTTTCATTTTCATTTTCATTTAAATTTAATCAATCTTGTTTCGGTTTTATTGCATTACGGTTAATATGTTTTTGCAGTTTCTGATTTTTTAAATTATTTATATTATTTCAGACTTTTACAGACACTCTTATGAACAAAATACATTGCTTTACAAACTTCCAAACCCTTTTCATTAATTCTATTTGAATTTAAACATAAACTTTTATATATTTTTGCAATCTCCTTTTAATTAACTTATTTTAACACCCTACTCGATTCATTTGATAATTTATTTTTTTTACTTTTATTATTAATAACGTATTACTTTTTCGCGCCAAATATCCGACATTGTTTGCATATTCAAAGGCACTCGAGTTTTTAAGTCAAATATATAACATAAATTTAACTGTACAAAGCTATCTATCCGTTTGAAAGATACGAAGTAAAAGAGTAATTTGTCAACATACATATACGAGCGAAAACTTAACTTTCTTGGCAGTCGTTACAAATATTGAAGGTACTACTAATTAATGTAAGTAATACCACTAAAGCTTAAAACAACATTTTAAAAAACTAAAATACACACAGCTGTTATTAGAAAATACACGAGACACAGAAAATCTTGTAACGCAATCGAAGAAATCAATATGAACAATTTATACGAAACAAATCCTTATGTTTCATTTCATTCTTTTTAATGTGTATTTTCAAATTAAAAATTTTATTAAAAATCATCATTATTTGATTTTCACAATGACATAAATAGAAAAGATAGATTTCATGGATATTCACTAAAATAATCAATTATCGGCATTAAGACAATCGCGGACTTCGTTAATTTTGCAAGATTGCAAGGAAATTATCGGAATAAAAACTATCCAATGCCATAAGCATACACTTTAAAAAATTTTTTGTTAGTATTGAATCCGTAGTTTTTGAGTTTATCGAGGATATGAACGTAACTAGTCTTTTTTATATATATTTATGTAATGGTTTTGAACACGGGACCATGTGTTTCGAATGCTGATTCTGTTACCACTAGCCCACTGTACTATTTATTTGTATACTATTTTTCTCTGTATTTAATACATATAGTATTTAATTTTTTGACATAATATTTAATTTATCTAATATCATATTTTGAATTATGTCACATATTTTCTAAATTTTGTGCATTTTTTATTTACTTCTGAGCGAAATCTACAGCTCACAGAACAACTAGTAGGTTTTAATCATACATTATGAAATTCAACATTTTTTATTCAAATTGCTCTTTTGAAGGTGTTGGCTGAATTTATTTAATTGATTGAATGTCAAATTCGGGAAGAAATACATAGACTAAAGTAGACGACAAATTTGTATAAGATTCAAATAACATATGGAGCACCTAAAATTTGTTAGAATCGATGTATATCCGCTCACGTTATCATTCAAAAACTTAGAAATGAAACTATGAATTTCGGTAAAGGATCAGTTACAAATTCTGATTCTGATTTTAGACTTGAAATGGATTTTGAAATTATTATCATTTCATATCATAATTTATTTTTAACTTTCAAAATCACATGGTCAAATATTACTTCTAATCTGGTTCGTTGAAATCGCAATTTGATGTATACTGGAATTGGAAAGTATAATTACCGAAAACCGTTATGTAGACATTGTTATAATTTTACTAGAAATGGACGATTCGTTAATTAAATCTCTATAATCGCAATTGCATCACTAATGTAATTTTAGTAAAATTCGCCAAAAAGCTCCTAGGGTTTTTGTTGCAGTCTGTAGTATAAGTTACATTAAATAGTAGTGAACAGGATTAAAAACAAACATGATTATCATTAACAATGTAATATGTAATGTACCTATATACCTTTCACGTTAGGGACGTGTAAATCTGTATACCTACATATGAAGATTTTACAAATAATAATGACGAATTTTATCTTTATGATGACTGTTCCACATGCACATACGATGTTACACTTTTTTTACTCTCTTTCTTTTACTCTTAGTGTATGCATGTATATTTGTTTGCTTCCCTGTCGAAAAAATTGTATATCGAATTTGAACCCTTTTCCCGTAATCAACCGAATAGAAATTTTAATTTTAATTTTAAATTTCGTTTAAAAAATTACCCGGAAAAATGTAGAAACCCTACAAACGTATGAATATATTACAAGTTCTCACTTCAAGTATGTTATTAGCATCATTTCCATCGAAACCAAAATCAATAAATTTAAAATTTAAATAATTTCTTAATAGTATAATTTTGGATTTTTAAAAACTCTTCAATTACATGGTGGAAAACGGATTTTACAAACAGAGTGAGTATAAAAATCTAGGTTTATTATTAGTTTTACTACTTTTAATTTTGTACTTTCTTTCTTTTAACTCGTAGTGTCTGTTTATCTGCTTGCCTATCGAAAGAAGTTTATATCGAATTTTAACTCTTTTCCTGTGATCAATAGACCTGACAATTTGGAGACAGGCGCGTTTCTACAGTTAAAATGATATATCAAAGTTTTCGTATAAAAAAACTAAAGAGGGTATAAAAGATCTTCGTTTTTAGTGGTAAGTTTTTTAATTGCTTTAAATTCAAATTCAATGTAAACTTATGGTAAGGATAATGTCCATAACGGTTATTTAAAAGTCAAGTTAGTGTTAGTTATTTAAGGCGACTTGTTTCAGTTTTTTAATTGATTTCATTTGCATGTAAATTTCATATAACATATCTAACAACACATTTACAATTTTCACATTTCCGTCTCCTGTTGCAAATCGATTAAATTTTTTTCGTTTCATTTCTTAGAAGCTTGGTCCATAAAAAAATAAAATACAAAATTTTCACGATATTTTCATTTTATACAAAGTTATTAATTGGTCGTAGTGCCTCATAAGCTAAACCTATTTTAACAAAACATTGTAAACATAAATACGAGATTACCGAGAGTGGCTGAATATAATTTTTCGGCACCGTTCATCGGAAGTCACTCAGTAAGCCACGAAAGCTTGACTATCTACCATAAGAAATGTGGAAATCATACTCAAGGCTCAGAGCAAAACTTTATCTAATGAATGCAATAAGTAATCTTTTACTGCAGTCACACTTGCTTCATTACGAATAAGGAACGATTTACTTCTCTTCGGAGAACATTTTCGATTAGCTAATTCATACTGATGATAACTACTTTGTTGTAGCAACACGTATTTATGTAATCGGATTCAGTAATGTTGTTACAAAAATCTATTTTTTTAACCGTAATTCTATTTTTTTCGGAAAATGTTGTAAATTTTGAGTTTGAGAGAGTTTACTCTCTTAAATTACACAAACATCGAGTCTTGGTTTTGATCATCACTACGTGTGAAATAGTCTTATATCGTCAAATGAGAATATTTTCATCGGAATACGTAATGAAATAATTTAGTATTATTATCATTATTATATTTAATATATGAGTTATAATAGGAATGAGGTTGGATTTGGGTAGTTAGTAGTGACATAGACGGGAGTATGATGAAGAGGATTTCTACTATAGAAAGTAGAATAAGAAAATAATATTTTAGCATGTATATGCTAGTATGATATGTGTGTGTGTATGTAGTATATATTATGGAGTCGTATAGTAATAGAATAAAGTAGGTTCATGCCATCGAATACTGAATGCGGATTTACAAAAACCGAAAGATTACGTATTACGTTCTACTGAATTGAAAGTAGTAAAGTATACATACATACAGTTTTCTTTTTTCATTCATATATGAATGTAGGGAAAAAATCCAGCATTTTAATTTTACCCAAAATATGTCCAAGGTAAACATGTTCCTACGTTATACATTTGATTAACGCCGCTAGAATTAATACTACTTTTAATCTTTATGTATCATATTTTTTTAAATGAATTTGTAAAATTAAAGTAAATTGTTGATGAGGATAATTTTAAAAATAACACAGCCCCGTCTAGCTTCACATATGACCTTAAAGCATACTCAGATATGTAATGACTTCCTTTCGATAAAATACGGTAAAAGAAGAATTGAGATGGAAATTTCTATTTCTGTAAACGTGACTTAATACATCAAAAATTGTGAAACCGTATTAAAGTAAACAATCTGATAATGGTACAAAAAATAAAATAGTTCGTTTTGTTTCATAATAATAATAAGAATTAACTAGGCGGCTTTTAGTAGACCTTTGGCGAGTTATTTTAGTCAAAATATAAATAAAGCTTAGCCTCAATTATTAAAAACAAATGACAGTTTTTTCAACATGCCAAACCGAATCAATCAACTACTAGTTCTGTTTTAGATTTCTCAATCGATATTAAGAATTATTTAAATTTTTTACAATTAGAAATTTTCTAATTAATTTGGAAAACCATACAACCTTAAACTAATTACTACGGGATTATTTTTTATGACGAGTAGATACAATTTCAATCTTGAAGTTCCTACTTTCAAGTTGATATTTGCCTAAACCAATATACCAAATTTCAAATCTTTGTGTTAAGAAATTTTGGATGTGCGTTGATAGCCAAGAAAAAGACTTTATAAGTAGAGAAGATGTTTCTTATCTTCTATAAATGTAGAAGATTACAAAAATTAGATATGTTATAAATATTTAATCGTGATTAGATATCGTTGAAAATCGACAAATTATATGATAAAACATAAAAACCTTTTTGTTGAACTACAATGCATTATTTCAATTTATACTACTGAAGAATGGAAACGATCGCTTTCATATGAATATAATATATCGTGAAAATTCTTAGAAATTATGTCGAAAAATGATAAAACAGTTTTTCTTTTCGTAACTTAAGACTAAACTTTGGAGAATAAACTTTTCATCGAGGATGACAATTTGCTTTGTGTGATAACTTAACAATGGAAAATGCGTTATAGCATGGACAAATTTAACGATGAAAACTTATAAAAGTGAATGATGAAAGTGAAAGGAAAAAATACCACAAAATTACAAGTGAAATAAGTATAGCAAATTCGCTATCGGTCAAACACACAAACATCTTGGAAATAGAAAATCGATACTCAAGTTTTTTACACAAGGGAAGGATGTCCCTATTTAATTAGTTTCCAACTCATGATATTTAGAAATAAAACAATTAATGAAATTCAATGGCGGAAAATTTTTAATGACCAGCCAATAATCGATTACAGCTGAGATCATTACGAATTCTATATTGCGTAGTTTAATTACACACTCGATATTATCATACAATGAATATATTATATACATGTACTCTTCAGATTTTTCTCATGTATTTTTTTTTATGTGTAAAATCGTTCCTTTTTCAGTTTTATTTGTAATGTTTGAAATGAATTGCACTTTATACTTTTTATTTTAACCTAATTTTTTTCTATTACTTTTATGACATGCAAACATTACCTTCGAACGAATATTTTTAGTTAAAAACTCTTTTATTAAATTTGCTTTTTAATTTTTAATTTTTGTTATTTTATTTATTTAATTTTTTTATTTTTTGAACGAATCTTTAAATAAATTTTAATACAAGTAATTTTTCGAACTGAATTACAAATTTCATTGACAAACAAATGGGAAAATACGCACGAATTTATAAAACATTGGTAAGGATAGCCGCACCCGATATTAATGAGCAAATGCCTCTCGAATATTACTGGGGAAGTGTTTCAGTTCAAAATGTGGAATATACTTAATACTTAGATGAAGACAAAGTTATTAAAATAAAATCGAGAAATTCAGTTTCCCAGTTGAATCGATACAAGATTAAAAAACAAAAACAAAAAAAACTTTATTTGTCAATCAAAATGAAATCAATATTATTACAATTAAAATTTAAATTGACTATTTATTATCGATTCAAGTAAGAAGTCAAATTTGCAGGGAAAGAACATCCCTACAGAATAAATATACATATAAATAAGTATACATAAATTTATTCCTAGTACAATTGTGAGAAGCACCATGTAAGTCACTCAGCAAACATAAAGTGATTGTTTATAATTTATGTTAAACAAGTAGAAAATCGTGTCCAAGGGTCAGAGTAAAACTTCTTCTAATGCATATGGACGAATATATACCGCAGTGATAAAGTTCGATCTATTATTCTCTATTATATTACTTATACTTCTCTATATATAATACTTATTAGTTTACAATTTACAAATTTATTATATCGACGAATGGCCTGATTACGAGGTCCAAGATCTACACATTTGTAATTGCAACAGAGCGTTGCAGTTACATTTAGTATAACCATGGCGTTGTCTTGTAAAGCGATTTGTACTAAGTTTATTTGAAATAAAATAATTTTTATCTCGATTTTCACAGTGAAATGTAAAAATTCTTCTAACTCTCAAATGAGACCTGAAGTAACAATTTAGTGGGAGCACAACTTTTTGTTCTACACTCACCAGAAAAAACGACGGGTATAAATTTTTTTAGATTTTTCCACCCATGTTCCATTTCTAAAACTTATGAGCACTTCTTTATACTGATTTTCGAGTTATCCATTAAAAAAATTCGAAGAATTGTTTCCTTGAATTTTCGAATAGAAGTATCCATCAAATTAATAAAATATGAAACATGGTGGGCTTGCTATGGCCAATAAAATAAAACATTGAAGTAAAATAATTCCCTGGTAAAGCTTTAAAATTAAATTTACTTAAATCAACAATATCTGTTACATAAATGTATAAAGTGTCACACTCACAACAGTGAATGGTTAAAGTTTGTGTACTCATTCAAATTTAATTTAATTCTTTTGAGAAATAATTATGTACGTTCTGTCAACTTATGTAATGCACCAATTATTTCAATTACCATTTTCAATTTATTTTACAACAAAACTGACCTAAATATTTTAGTGTTCATGATTTTCTGTTACTTACAAGATGTTTGTTAGTAAAATAATTTTGCAATATTCTTTATTTGTTTTATTAAGAAGGTAAATTTGTATATTTACCACAGTTCTTACATGAAAACATGACAATTGTAATCATTTAACATATATTCGAATATATTTGAATATACTTAGTACATTTATTCGTATTTGTATATAATAATGATTACTATATATTTTTTCAACAATGTTTATTTTAGTTACTAGGCGTACTTTATTAGTGAATTAAGAGTATATTAAAAAACTAAGAGTTTAAATAAATTTCAATTTTTTGCCCCAATTTCCTAAATCAAATTATTTTGTATTTTTATATATACGTATTTCGACTACAAAATAGTCATCATCAGTATGAATTAGCTAGTTGTAATGAATCTCTGCTATGCAACGAGTAACACCTCTTCAGAGATTCACAACAATTAGCTAATTCATACCGATGATGACTACTTTGTAGTCGAAATACGTATTTATAAAAATACAAAATAATTTGATCTATAAAATTGGGGCAAAAAATCGAAGTTTATACGAAAAATCCTAGAGTTCTCATTAATAATTACAAAAATAAAAGTTTAAAGTCGAAACTACATCGGCGTAAAATTCTCTTAATGTTTCTAGGTTCGTAGTATTCTTCTCTGCGTGAAAACATCAACATTTAGTAACGTTAACGTTCCTAGTACCTAGGTACCAATATACGATCTTATTTTGCGTATCACTTGTTTGAGATCTTATTGTATAGGTATTTAGAAATGTTATAAGCATCTGTCAATGATTTTTTTTACAAACGAATATTACTCAAATTAAGATCTCCCCAATGTATGTTTTATTGCCGATGTTTGAAATTTGACCAAACATATTCCAATAACCTGAGTTTTCCGAATATTGTCTCTCGTTCAGAAACAACAAATTGTTTTTTAACCTTTTAACAGATAATTTGGACGAAATGGCTTTTGTACTTGATCCATTTACTGACTACTATGATTGTAAGAAATTATTTATATTATGTACAGTGTTAATCAAGCAATAAAAATGTTTAAAGGTAGACAAAACTTATATTTCTTTACCTGACAATGAAATGAAAATTTAGAAAACAATTTACTGGGCAGATTTTTATGCAAACATACATTTCAAAATAAACTCATGTATAGTCTCATGACTATAAAACATGTATCTATTGAAACTCATGGTAACAATAGACAAGTCTATTCGAATTTAATAAGACAGTATAAAAAAATTCAACATTTTAACTTGATAAATTTTTTTTTATAGATTTTTTAAAAACTATATGTATTTAATTTTGAATCATTTTTGGAATTTGGTATACAATCCCTGTAATCGCTGTGAAAAAAAAAAAAATATAACAAACTGTCTATAGGCACGGCATATTTTCCTAGAGCTACGGCATATTTTTCATTAAAATTCATTCTCACGCCAATTATATGAAATAATATTCCGTAAACGATAATAATTAATGAATCCGTTATTAAGTGTATAAAACCTTTCAATTTTCAATCTCCTTTTTCATGTTATTTATGTGGACAGAGATTTTGGAGATTTCTGATAGTAAGGAAATGAATAAATAAATTTCTTATATGCCATACACTAAAATGATTTTACAATAGACTTCACATTATGTACGATATTCGGAACTACATTTCACTCATTTTTCTAACATGAAATAATATTTTATTCGATAGTTTTTATTTGAATATCAGAATTTTTTTCCATGCATACACTATAGTTTATAGTTTATAATAGAAAACATATAATAAAATTGAAATTTGAATTTTCCATCCCATTGCATGTGATATTTACAATTAGTTTTATGATTTTCTTTTTATAAATGCCAAACAAAAAGAAAAGCTCAGGAAAATAATATTTATATTATAAAATACAATCTATGTAGAATTAATGATATATTTCACACATATTTTCTTCAATATGATATATATATTAAATTTTTCACCCTGAAAATCAAAAACATATTTTTGCGTACAATTAATGCCCGATTTATACCGGACAAGTAAGATACTTTGATTCCATACTGATTCATTGTCATGTGAAATTTGAATAAAATCAATAATAAGAATACATAAATTTCTGTGACTATTACAACTCACAATTTAAAAGTATTGTCAAAAAAAATTTGTCTCTTTATTTGGCTGCTATAATAAATAATTTTAATTATTGCGTTATAAATGTAGACTCTTTATAAATGTTGAGTGATTTGACGTGATTTGAAGTGAAATATTTACAAATATATTTACCTGTAGAGTGATTTTACGATATTTGGTAAGTTGAATATTTACAAAAATATTTACACCATTTTAATAACATTATTATTTATTATTCTTTATTTGGCTCATTGCAAAATTAAAAATATACACAGAATAATTACAAATCCTAAAAAAAAGATTTAAAAAATATATAAAATAAAAGAAAATAGATTTAAATTTGATTTTAATTTTGGGTAAAATCATTTTGTTTGCATCTGTTTCTGTTGACTGCGTGAGTTTTTTATGAGTTATATTTTTTTATGATAAGCGTGTTGGTCTTGGGTATGCACTTCGCTATTTTTTAACCAATTCGATAAATTTTCTGTATTGCTTCGTTTTTCATATTGATCTCCAATTTTTCAATCAAGATTTTAACAATTTGATTTTCAAGTTCATACTTTCACATTAGTGCCATTAATATTTAATATTGTTACTAATTTAGTATTATTACTATTTATGCCCCTCTCCTTTGTAATATAGTTTTGCAAATTTTCGGATCTATATCTGTAAATATTATAAGTGACTTTATAATAAAGCTATTGAACTGACATAAGGTTATACTCTGTATAGCATGTATTTTTGTGTATTAGACAAATACAAATCAGTTATATTTATTATCCCTTTTAAGAAAAAAAAAAAAATACTAAGAAATAATACGACATACGATGGACGATCGAAAATACAAACATGAAAAACGACTTCAAAAGCCCAGGAAAAAATTACAAACAAAATTTATAAAACTGTTTCCATTCAATTTAATTTTATAGATACGAACAAAATTTTTTCACCCGAAGAATAGAAAAAAATATTTTTCTATTTTTCAACAAGGAACAAAAATAAAAACATTCTAATAATTTTTGTTGTTATTTACGCCTTGTAAATTATATAGAAAAGAAAAATTTATTAATTTGTTTGGATTTATTTTTAAAAAGTAGCCCGATGTTCGTTTTATTTTATTTTTTTAAAGTCTCCTTTTGTTTAATTAATTAAAAATAAGTTTTTCGTTAGTTAAGAAAATGTAATGTCTTGGAAATAAATTTATTCTAAAAAAAATTCAATTTGTTCGAGGTATTAAACTATATAATTAAGGACAAAATAAGAAAAATCACGATTCTTTATTACAATGTGTACCATATAAGTTTTATCCTACTTCCAAAGAAACCGTATACTTCGACAAATAATATTTTTCGGGGAGTCTGGCTAGTAAATTGCCAGTTAATTTATGAATTAACTAATAGTCAAATTTATTATGTTAACTTATTTATGTAAAGAAATTGTGGGTGAAAGGTAATATTCATTTTCAACCACAAAACTATAGTATCAATCAAATTCGTGCGAAGTTTGAAAAATTGTAAAGTTTCAAAAATTGAAAATTTTTAAACCAGTTCATAAAACATGAAATATTTATATAATTTATAAATTAACTAATGATAAAATTTATTATGTTAACTTATTTATGTAAAGAAAGTTTGGGTGAAAGGTAATATTGATGTTCAACCACAAAACTATAGTATCAATCAAATTCGTACGAAGTTTGAAAAATTGTAAAAGTTCAAAAATTTAAAATTTTTAAATCAGTTCATAAAACATGAAATATTTATTTAAGAGATCCCGCCATAAATTATTGCATTTTTTGAACATTTTTTCTGTAAATGTGGCAAAAAATAGCACGCTTTAGGCACAATACATTAAGGTTTCCTTTTTTGGATAATTCTAAAATGAGGGAGCTAAATTCACATCAAAAATAAGAAATCTCCTAGAAACCCTAAATCTTGTTAGTTTTTAACCTAAATTTTATTTTCCACGAAATCTTACAAGTGGCACGAAATCTTACAATTAAAGCACAATGAGGCACAAATAGAACCTCCCCGTAGTATTTATTTTTTTCGAGTAAATTGTTTTTTTCGATGTGGCACAAAATAACACACATTGAGCACAATTCAGCACAACTTTCTTTTTTGAAAAATTCTAAACTTTGGGTGCTAACTTCACACGCATATCAACCAAATAATTTATGGCAACAGTGATTAATTTCCAAGTACAAACAGTTATTCAGATAACTGGAACTGGTTGAACTTATGATTTCTGATATAAACTTGTGAGATATGTAAGTTTTTACTTCTTGAAGAAACAAACATTTACTACTATCTAAAAATAGTTCTCAAGACGGCTTGACAAAATTAACCCGATATAATCGATGATCATGTTATACTTTACAAATAAAATACTCATTTATAATCATAGCGAACTTGGCTTGATGCTTCAGATAAATACTTGAATATATAGGAAGCACCACCTTATTTGGAACACATTGCGCATAATGCACACAACCTTTGTGTCTGTCTGGCGGTAGTTTTAAAGGCCTTTATAAATTTTTTTTCCATTCTTTCGTTGTTTCTTAATTACTGAAAGTAAAGAATAGTACTTAAAATAACTGAGAAAATATAGTTAAAACCAATAAAAAAATATCTATGCAATAAATTCTACGATTCTTTCTCCTGCTTCTATTATTTATGTTTTCTTTTCGTCCGTACCCTAGTAGCAGTAGCAGCTTTTTCTATATACTTACCAGCTCAGAGGTACATAAAGATATATATTTAGGTGAATGTGTTGTATAATGTTTTTAGTAAAAATAAGTTTTTCGTGTAACATAATTGAGTCGGTTGTACACACTTACAAGTGATGTTGGTAGTATATCAAGACTTACTTATAAAAGGACTCAACATTTAATGGCTATTTAATACCAAAACAAACATTCACTTTAACTTTAAGATACTTGAGGATTATTAATTTTTTTCCAAACCTTCTTTCTTCCTATCTAGCCTATTCAGAGACTTGTATTTGGGTATTGTTTTATTTAGTGTGCTTTATTGTATGTACCTTAAGAAAATGTACTTTTACGTGTTGTCGAATAGGGTGATCTTTAGTAATACAATTAAAAATACAAACAGTCCGTTCGGATGGGTGCGATAGTCATGATTCAGACTATACATATCACTTATTACAACTGAGATGATAAAACAATAGAACAACTGTTAATGGATTAATTGTAATAGAATAATGTAAATTAAAGACAAAAATGTTTCTTCTCAAAAACAATTTAAAAGTATTTTTCTTATATTTAGGTCATGATTCTCAGACAGTTGGAAATTATTTTAAACTCTACGTTTGCATTGAAAAGAGCTTATTATTGTATTTATACTCAGTGAAAACACACATTTTGCTTTTTTTATTCTCAATACTATCCAGTTATAAAAATGTAAAATTTGCATCAAAGGAGTGCTTGTATATACTTGTTATTGAGATAGTATACGAATCAAAGAACATTCATATTTTAGTTTCTAATTATCCAAATCATTTCTATTTCCTTTCGAAACCTGTCTATTTATTATAAACTGTTAATTTATTCGTCTTAATTTAAACATACAAACAATGAATTTAATTCTTTAATAGGCGAAAACTAAAAATCAAACATCCTACTTGTAAATATGAAAAATTAGATAAAAAATACATGAACGAATGTAAATGTTAAACTTACTAACATACAAAAAGCGTGAGGTGCAGAGCTTCGTCTCTAAAAGTCGTATTTCCTCATTCTACTATGTTCAAACTAAAAAAAAAAACGCACCCTAGACAGTAATTCAATCATATATCCCGATTTTTAATCCACTATACCAATTTGGAGATGTCATGGAGTAGGCAAAGGCCTTAAAAATCTTAAAAAAGGTGATTTGGTCATTAAAAAAAGACAACTTGGAAATTTAGAACTAACAAAAAATAGACCTTCTCAGCCAACCCTATTTTTTATTCATATATGTATGCGTTTAAGCTTCCCATTCTTAAAGTTTGGACAGCCTTCAAGTGTTCAAATTTTGCAGGTAGGGTTGTATATATATATAAGGCAAAATGCTCTTGAAAAACATATTTTAGAAGGAATATCAAACATCAAAAACGGATTTACAACACACGCCCATATCTCTTCGTTGGCCTTCGAGGAAAATACAAATAATTACAGAATTATGTTTTACTATCGATTTTCGGGAAGCACAACAGTATAGAACCTCAAATTGTCCAATTTCAATTCTGAGGATGTTATGTCTATTGTGTACTTGTGACAAAAATAGAATTACACTGACACTCAATAAAATCGTTCATCTAATTGAATCCCAAGATATTTGTAAATTATTAATGATCTGCACTGTTTACTCATACCCACGAGAGTGTTTCTTAACCTCGATACGATGGAAGGTTCAGTGCCCAGTCTTCAATCACTATTCGAAGTCAGCAGCGATTCAACCTTTGACCCAAAATTTCTTGAAAACAAACCGTCTTATGTACAAGCGCGTTCGTCCCTAATTTGTTATCTTTATTATCTCTCCAAGCCCACATAATTTTTATATATTTTTAAATTGGAAACAAAACGTTATCATTAATATTATTATTATTATTATTATTATTATTATTATTATTATTGTTTGTTTTTTTTTTTTTTGTTTCTTTTGTTTTTAATTTTCACTTACGATTTTATTAACATATTATCATTGTCAGATTATTAGAATCATAATTTTTTAAAGAATTTCGTCCTAAGTGAATTTTATTATTTGATTTTCTGTTACGATTAATCCAAGAATTTATATTCAAGTTTGATTGAATATAAATATTTCTGTTAACAGCATAATTAAAAATGACAAACAGATCCTTTGTATAAAACTGTGTATCTTAAAACAAATAAGTTTATTATTATTACTATTGATTTTCAAAATGGAATCGTAGTGAGCTTAGTACGAAGCTGGCCATATAGAAAATTAAATTGTGCGTTTGCAAGAGTTTTTATTACAAAAGTACAATTTTACTTATTAAGTATACCTATAGTATTTTATATTATTATAAAACATCACTGGGATATATCTGCAGAATAGATGTATACAAGTGTTTCTTCTATGGTATTTCATTAGTATTTACTAAAACTCAATGAAAAGTTTTCTTACATTAAACGGTAAAGAAATTCCATAGATATTCAAAGTAATAGATTTAATTTATGAAGTTTTAGTGGATAGTTATAGCTAGCAACAGTATTCAAGAAGCTTTTATATTATATGTTTGATATCACGTAATATTCTAAAGTGACTATAATATATATATATATATATTATATATATATATGTGTGTGTGTGTGTGTGTGTGTGTGAAATAACTTCATTCAAAATTGTTATTTAAGCTTATAGGCAAAGCAGAGGCACAAGAAGTATTGTGTACATAAATACAAAACAACTTAAACTCCTTTTACTGCTACTAAAACTTATAGTCAAGAAACAGCTTTAAACCAGGAACATAACAACTATTAACAAACATATTTGAGGAATGGTCAAGCAAATAGCAAAACAAAACACCATTCCTTTTATAAAACTTTATAAATACAGCATGCTTCATGATTCAAATAAATATAGTAAAAAATCGGTCAAAATTGAAATATATTATTAAATTGATAAATTTGTTAAACTATTAAATTATTTTATTAAAAATAAAAAAACAACATTGATACTACTAATATTTTGAATTTACTTTCAGAATTAAAAATTGTTGATAATCTCTTAAAAATAGTTCATACTTAACGTCACTCATATATATATATATATATATATATATATATATATATATATATATATATATATATATATATATATATATATATATATATATATATATATATATATATATATATATATATATATATATATATATATATATATATATATATATATATATATATATATATATATATATATATATATATATATATATATATATATATATATATAGTCTACCACCGATGGTGATTGACACAATTTTGTTTGCGATGTCAATATTTTCTAATGTTACCAACTTTTGACTAAAATTAATTTACTCTGAAATATTTTTTTATACCTTGAGTATCATAATGGAATCGTACAATGATTGCACACCATTTTCAAATTCAATAAATAATTATTTGTAGATATTCTTTATTATTTTACAATGTCTTTTCACCTATGGTGGTACATTGTGGAATAGTTTAATAAATTATATGAAAAAATGTGTTCTATAATTATATGTTTATTAATAAGTGTTTTCAAGCAGTATAAATATATACTGTATCATACAGTATATATATTCACAAATTGTTTAGTTTGAGTGAAAATCATTTAAGGGTTAAGTTAAAATCACTTGAATTATATACATTGATGAAGAAAGTTGTTTAATCTTACGTTATACATACAGAGACGGATACCATTGTAGAGATATTTTATTCGATTAAAAACCTTTAGAATATAGAATGGATATATATATATATCTAGAGAAGAGATATGGTGATGGTGTACGTAACATAGAAACCCTTTTTTGAATGTATATATTACTTGTATATGTTATTGTTATCAAAATGTTAATTGTTTAAACATGACCACTAATGAATTTTCGTTAAGATAGATGTGTACTTTACGATTATTAGTGGATACAACACTGGACTGGGTCACAAGTCTCATCAATAACAATTCAATTTGTTTTTTTTAGAGATGGGGGAAAGTGATGTTACCCACGTCTAAACAAATCCTTTTTAAAGATGTTCTATTTGTGAAAAAGTATATGCTATTTAATGCAACATGTATAAATTACTCTTTTTTTGGGTTTAAACAAATAATTATAAATAGTAAGAATCATTTTTATTATAAAAATTGTTTTATGCATATTTTGTTTGTGGTAAAATGATAAAAAATATTTGTTTTAAAGAACTGTTACTTTCAAATATTAATTAATTTGAAAATAAAAATATGACACAAATTATTTACGGCATTATAATTTTTACACATACTTGTTGAATAAATTTTCCTTCTTAACGCTGGTAATTATATTCATTTATAATGACGAAGGTAGGGGTATGTTTAAGTAGAATAATATAATATAAATTAAGATAGTAAAGTATATTGTAGGTAATATTTAAGTTTCAGTCATTTTCTGTCTTATATAAATCGAAAGAAACTTTCTTATTTACAATTAAATAAATTTAGAATAAATGAAATTTAGAAATTCTGAACGTAATAGTCAGAACAATGTTCAATTCAGTGTGTAAAATATTTAAGACAAAAACAAAATAAAAATATTTTATTATATTTTTAATTTGTATTTAGAAAAAATTGTACGTGTTCAATTGTTAAATTGAGTAAAAAAATATTTTTTAAATGGACGCTTTTATGGAATTAAGGAGTTAAGGAGTAATATGCAAAAGGATTATTTCTCGAATTTTATTATAAAAATAAAAAGCGTATTAAATTCCCGGAAATGGTGGAAGTGCCTTGGAGTTAAAAGCAATTAAATTTTACGAAGATATCATATAGTATTTGTATTCTATTATATCAAAATATTATCATATCATCTAATTCAGAAATGTATACCCAATTTCAGTTCAATAAGTACATATATTATTAGAGTGCCAACTATGGGAAATGCATACATTATAAAAAATTTTAGTTCTGAAGTAAATAAAATATTTTAAAATTCCAGCTTTTATGGTAATGAGAGATAAAAGAGCAATAAAACTGGATTTTTCATTGATTTAATAGCCCTTTACTGTGTTTTAAATATCACTTATGTAGCTGCCTGCAATAGTTTGGTAAAATATACTTCCAGAATGAATATAACCCGCTCATAAATTTCAGGTCAAATGAATTGAACGTTAGTGTAATAGCAGGGTAAAATTGACTTTTGAATTACATAAAACATAAGTAAAACAATTATCACCTAGCAAATTACTAATAAGTTAAAAAGTAAACGGTAAACACGATTGGAAATCCCTAAATCTAAAATATTTACATTGAACAGTTTTGTGAAAATGCAGAAGTTTACAATAATACCTATTATAATATATGATGTCTAACAGAAAACAAACATATATTATCGAATATATTGGTCAATGGTCAGAACTAAAATTAAGTAATACAAACAAATTTTAAGTTAAGACTTTATAAGCATGTTTTAAGTACATATAATCTACTTAAGTTAATATTTGTAAATTGGTTTGTTTTTCAATGTCCTTATAGTAAACAAATGATAGTATGATAGAATCAACGAACATAGAAGAACTTTCAATGTTAGTTTTCTGGGTAAATAGTATAAATACACCATACTATTATATTTAAGAACAAAAGTTTTTAGAATTTAACCATATATTTTACAGAATGTAACAGTGATCGTGATAGTTTTAAAAGTTTGTTTTTAAAAAGGTGTCATAATTTATGTTTATTTTGTTTAACAAATTATGAAAAAGACGATATTTGATTCTCGAATTCACAGTCAGCGTGAAATATATTTCAAATCTATCTAAAATGTTTAATGAAACATTTACTAAATTAACAAGCTTTTATTTAAATGCGTTAAAAAGAAAGTAACAAACTTCTTCTATCACTATTGCTTATTAATTAGGTTTACGTATTTACGTACGTATGCAAGGTTCTTTGAATTTTAATTCGAGTTTCTGAAACACTTATTTAATGCAGCACAGAATTAAAGACTATTCTTTAAGTGATAAAAGTTATAACAAGAAAAAAGTTATTATTGGTAATATAGGCTCATATTGATAATTCAATTTTACTTAACTTTTTAGAAAATCTTTGAAAGTATCGTGCATCTATAATAATCAAATTTTTTCAAGATTTTACATTGATTTTATTACCATAAATGATGAATTTAATTGTTTTAAATTAACTTTGAGGATTTTGATTCAAATCGATGTAAAGAGCAACTTAACAATCAAATATAAATTATTATTAACAAATCTTAAATATTTTGAAGAAATATTTTAATGACGATTATTTATATCAACTACAAAATATTATGAACATTCAAAATAATAATGCTACACGCTGTAAAAACAAACCATTGTAGTATATTTAATGTAATAATGGTCAAGTAATTTTAATGTGTGATTCTTAAGATGTAATGTAAAGACCGCAAATAAAATATACTCGAATATAACTAATAAATTTCAACGTAAGCAATCCTAGATTAATCCAAATATGTTGTTTGGTCGCTAATGTTTGTTAATAAATTATTATTTAGATAAGTACGTTCAGGATAATTTATGTATGTGTAAATATTGTTTCAATATAAGTAACTATAGTTTACAGAGAAAATAATCTTAAAATTGAATGAATGATTCTTTTAAATAAAAAATAATTATATTGTTTAGAATTGCGGTGGTAAATTATTTTAATTAATTTCTTTGTTTAGAATGTTTTCAATTCTAAAATGGCTGTATATATAATTAAAGTCAAATAAACCAACAAAAATATATAATATAAAAAAGTCCAAGTCATTTAAATCAATTTTTTACATGGTATGTATAATTTATTTAGTATTATAATAAGTCAAAAATGCATCGCTAATGCACGAAATGAAATTTTCTTTTTAAATATTAAAAAATGGATAATTGTATGAAAATTGGTATCTTAGGGTTTTTGGGGACACATATAAAATGTACATAATTATACACTTATATATGCACTTTTAACGACATATAGCAAAGTGCTTTAAAACAACAAAAACAGAATATAAAGTCACGTTTACGTATCTTAACTTAAACAATTATAAATTTGAAAATTTTAACCACTATACAAGTGCATATACATCTATAAAAATGCATTTTTTATGCATTTTCCAACAAATTCAATATAAATTTTAATAGGCATGCAGTTGTTCGAATTATATTTTTAAATAAATTTGTGACCTATTTGTGACGCGACTCGCTCACAGATGCATTGCTTACCATAAGATGCATCCAAAAATGTATAATTAAAAAAAAATCTTTTTAAAGTAAAAAATTTGGTAACTTAAAAATTTTGTATACAGTTTTTATAATTTTACATAATGAATGATAAACGATTACGTAAGTAAGTTTCGATTAAACGTAAAAAATAACGTTTTGAAGATATAATTAACTTTTCTTCTCGAGATTTGGTACAAAAAGATATCTTTAAAAATTCGGTTTCTATGAGTTTGTGGATTTGGAAGTGACGGAAAAATATACTTGCCACAGTATTTATCTTCAGTTAAACGAAAATTCTCGGCTACATATTTGAAGGAGTTTTGATAAATAAACATTATTAAGGGTTATTAAGGGTTTTATAGTAAAAACATTTTTGCGATCGAGGTCTGTTTTATAGGAGGTTTTTTTAAAAATCAACCATAACCATCAATCTCTTTCTTGTAAAATATCATTGATATTAAAACGAAATGACTTAAAATAAAAATATTTAATTATTTTTAAGTAGACATATTACTTTATACAATATATGACAATTTCACTAAGAATGAATCTACAAAAAGCTTTCAATATGATTACCCAGATTAATTTTTAACGGTAGATTAAATTAATATATAAATTGAATCATATTTTTCGTACACCCATATAGCAAATGATATTTTATAATAAAAATCAGTCAAATGTTATTCACTCAAATGATCTGTTTCCAATTCAATTGTTAAGAATTGTTACTTATATATCTGAAGGGCTTATCTAGATTAAAATGTGTACCGTGTGTATAGCAAACATTTTAACTTTCTTGTTTCAAATTATAAGTTAATTAATAATTAGACTTTTGAAAATAAGATTTATTTTTTAATAATTGAAAAGATCGTGGATGTTTTATAAAAAATTATCTTTATTTTTTTATTTACATTTATCGCACTAACAATAATGGACACACAACTTTTTAGTTATAAGTGAATATATTTTTATTTAAATAGCCTAGCTATATATTCGGAATGGTTTGACATTTAATATACAAAATTTTCTGTTATTAATTAATGGTGAGATACATGTAAAATTGAACCATTAAGAATGCTTCAACTTATTATTAACTATTAACTAAATTCGAATTGGCATTATTCGATTGCAAGTGCGTCTTTTTTACTATAATTATCTGCTGATTTTTTAGCTGCTCAGCAGCTCTTGAGATTTTGTTACCCACATCTGATTCGAGAAAGTCCTTCGAACCCGTAACCCAGAAATAATGTGTAAGGCAGTTAATCAGCCGTCTTACACATTATTTAATCAACTGCGCTACTCAAGCGGTAGTCATAACTTGTTAATATAATTACTCTATTACCAATTTTAAATAAGTAATAAGTAGAAATATTCCTAATTTGTTATATTCAGCTTGAATGAATTTGAAAACTTTTTTATTGAGAATATAATTGTGATGGTCTTGTAGTATATTAAATTCGTTCTCTAGCTAAATGGATAGACCTAATTTTGGCTTTTTTAAATCTATAGATTAAGTCATTTATTTATGGCCAACTTGTTGAGGCGTAAGCTTTTTTGAAATTATAGCTTATTGTACATATCCAGAAATTTTACTAAGACCAACTATAAGCCCGCAAATCTCATATTTTTTACAATGCATACTGTACAAATTTCAAACACATGAAATTTATATATTTTATTTTTACAAACAATAATAACAAAATATTTTTAATATCTTTTAATAAAACCTATAAACATTAAGTGCTTACTACACTTCCAGAGATCAATAAATTTTAATACAATAGATGAAAGGGGATCCAACACACTACCTACAGCAATTGTCTCTCTTTAAGTGACTACACGTACACACACATACAGAATAAACTTATGTATAAATTGAATGCAATAGAAGATTAATCTGACATGATGTCCGGTTCGATCTGCTGTCATACACGTGTATATGAACAGCAACAGTAGTGCATCGTTATACATACTACATCGAGTATAACATCCACACATGCTGTCATATCCTGGTTGCAACTACATCTCTCACATATTGAATCAAATAACAACAGCAAATACTAACTCATTCAGAATTTCCCCTTAATGTATCGGTGAGTATGTGTGTGTGTGTGTATATGAGTACTCAATCTTATGGGATAATGTAATTCTGTTACAATTGTAAGTAGCAACCTACTCTCAATATAATCGTAATCTACAGTAAAACTTCGTAGTGAGTTTAATTTATGAAAAGAAAACCTTTTTCAAAAACTCAGTCCATCAAAAATCATCAAAAAGCTAAAATCATACCGTTGCAAAAATGAGAATACCCAATATAGTTATTTTAGAAAAATGGAAAGTCGAAAAACTAAGAAACATGGACCAGCTTAACTTTTAGATGGTTATATTTATTAAATTTGAAGACTATGTTAATCTCGAGAGATTGATTGAAGGTCTGATATTAAGTAAAATCTGATTTTCCTCTCATGTGGATGTGAGGAAAATGATAAATCGTAAAATTAAGAAAATTGTTAGTATTAATTTTAAAGAAGAATATACTGTGTAATTTTGAAGGATATAAACCAAATATAACTCTAGATATAGAGCTGTGCCGATAAAAACACCTTATCGTCCGATCAAGTTTTCCGACATGTTCCGTCAGAGCATGTATATGAAATTTCATGTTCTTGTCAAAAGTAGTTTTCGCCTTACGTTCTTTTTTTATAAAAAAAAAATAAGTTACCACTTTATAATATAAATATAGACAAGTTTAAAATTTTTTGTAGTGCTAGAGAAAATTCAATTCCTTAAAAATTAGATACGATGGAAAAGGAAGTCTTTTCTTTGATTGAATTTTTGATAATTCTTGGCAAGTTTTAACTGTAATTAGATGCATTTATATGAATACATAGATAGAGTGAGTACTTTACTCATATCGAGAATAGTTTAGAGTGTATCCAAACGTATGTAGCACGTAAGCGCTTCAATAACAAGAACACAAGTATATAATATGCATTACAACAACAGGAGAAATACATTGTGGAATGGAGTGGATAAATTTGTATTATGAGTGAAAGCGCTTTCCATTTTGGTTGGCTACCACATGTACAAATTATTGTTTGTGCAGTGTACCATAACATATTTACTGTCATTGTAAATATTCTAATGAAATATACCATGTATGCAGTCAAATACTACCAACAAATAAATTATAAGCACCTTTGTTTATATCCAGAAAAATTTCTGAAACATTTTGCTACTCATTATATACAACATCACTACACTTGTTCCGATTTATAGTCAGTGATTATTTGGTAAAACCGACTATCCGTCCACTTTCGAAGCCAGCGACTAGTCGATAAAGAGCACCGACTATACGGCTTCTAACTTTATACGAATTTCTTAGTAAAATTTAGTTAGTATTACAATAAATAAAAACCTTGATATTTTTAATTAATATTTTATTATTATTAATTTAGAATCAGCAATATTGAATAATACAGTAATATTGAGTAATTTAGAATCAGTAAAATTGGTTGTACATGATGTACTGTATAAATTAAAAACAGAACATTATTAAAAATTATTTTATAAAAATAAAAACAATGAAATTTATAACCAAACAAAATCTAATCAAATCAAATTTGACAGTAACATTTACAAAAGTGTCATTTTTAATTTGTTTCTATGATCTGCTTGGCCGACTAATCACTTAGGTGGCTAGTCGACTAAAGTCATAGCCGGTACAACTCTAAAAATTACTAAAATGTGAGAAATTTTAAATTTCTTTATTATTAATTAATTTTTTTTTTCAACAGCTTCTATTGGCATGCTTCAAATGCAGCAAATCTTCTATATAACCAACTTTATAAACATTTTCACAAGCAAATAAAGCAATTTTAAAATTTTAATAACATTTTAACAAATTAGTGATAATAAACAACTTTTTGTCAATGCAAACCAGGAAATTGCAGTTTTATTGTAATATATGGTAATACACTCATTAGAGCAAATAGGAAAACTCTAATTACACCGTTATTGGAAAATCTTAAGAAATGTCTAGTTTTTTTTCAATCTAAGGAGGAATTTTATTTGAAATTATTATGAAATCAAATCACATGATCAAGGTAAATTTTTTGAGAGGTTTACACTTAAGACAGAGAGTATTTAAGGAAGATGTTAAGTCAATAGAAAGAATTCAGTATTTATATATAGTAATTGTATCTGAATAACTTCAGGTGTAGTGATTATTAAAAATTTTGCAAATCGTTGACCATGTTTTAATTAATATACTAATATACGAAGAGTTCATTGTAAGAAAGGCATTTGGTAGATTAAAGGATAAACATTATGGGAGAGTATTGTATTTACAGAGCAAGAGTTTTTGTTCCCAAGTTCCTAAGATCATGAGTGACACTTGAGTGAGTAATTCATCAATTAAAACAAATGATTGATACAGCTAAACATATAAAAAATTTTGACCATTTTTGACCATGTTTTTATAAAAATAACAGTTGCATAACGTACATCCAAACGCATCACCGGATCAGAAAATAGTCATCTGGAGAAAACTTCAAAAAACTGTCTTTGCACAGAATATTTATGTATGGAACACATTTTCAACAAATTTATTAATGCATTTTGAAAAATAGATAAAATTTTGTTGCAGTAGTGTATTGTTCATAAATTTCATACTAATTATGTGAAAAGCACCCAAACAATATACAAATTGTAGTTAAATGCATTTGCCAGTTGTGTAACACTCACGCGTCTCAAATATCAAATCTGTTTTGTTAAATAAATTAACAATTATTTTGTATACATATACATACTATAGTCAGCTTACTACTTATGACAGTTTTCATATAACTGTGTTTTTAATTATTAAATTATATAATTATATTATAAACGCATCAGAACAACAAAAAATTACAAAAAAAACAAACACAAACAACACAAGTTTAATGAATGAATGGATAGAAGAGATGTTGGATAGATAAATAAATGAGACACAGTGTTAAATATATTTTTTTAAACCGGACATAGTTTTATGTTTTTTGTTGTATTGTTTTTAAGTTTTAATTTACGTCATTTTCAAATGGTTTTTTTTTAGGTGAAATGAACTTTGTAGCACAAACTGAAATTGTTTGTATCTAATATAGAGGTTATAGTTTATAGACTAGAGTACATTACTAATTGTAATTTTTACTTATCACCATACAATTAAATTTATATAATATTTAAAAGATGGATTTGAATATTTATTTAAACTTTCAGTCACGCCAAAATAAAGCCAAAAACAATTTGTCAGTCAGGCTGATTCAAAAAAATGTACCCGTGCTTTTATTGTCGTTAACATGGCTGCTATCATCCTGATGTACGAGCGCACCTAAATGAGACTATTCCTGACACATGGATTAAACGAACAAGTATCCCTGGAAGTTCTCTAAACTTCACACATATGGACTTCTCCAGACGTCAATCATATTGACAAAATTTACCGAACCAGATCAAGAATAATTGATTAATTTAAATTAAAAATTGTAATATAATGTCGAAGTATTTCTCATGATCTAATTTGTGATGTTTGCGAATCTTTTGGTGCGCATTATCAGCGTTGTCTGAACAATAATGGTAATCAATTGAATCATTTACAAACATGATTCTTCAATTACATTTGTCTTCTGTGTTTGAAGGAATTTCAATTCAATTTATTCTAATCAATAGTATTTTTCTTGTTATTTGAAGTAAGAGTACATTTTTTGAAACCCCTTCTGGAAATCACAAACCCGTTTAATAAATTATTTATTTTGTTAGGTGAATAACATTTTTCTTCTTCGTTTTCTTTTTTGAATTTACTTTACTTTGAATTTTGGAAAGTATACCATTAAAGAAAATTACGGGAAATTTGTAAATTTGCCGTAATTCCCTTAAAATTTGGTGTGTTTTTCAAAGGCTGAAATATCAATTGTGTACCACAATTTTTGAAAATTAATAATTGAATAATCCCTCACAAATTAATGTACAAATAAATTGAATTTTCTACCAATACTTAACATTAACAAATAAATAATAGGTAAAAATTAATATTGATTCGAAATTTTTGATTCTTTTAGTGTAGTAGCTCAGATTTAAGATTTCTTTTATTTATATAGAAATATAATGAGACATGAATTTTATAAAAAACATACACGATAGATGTAGATTGTGAGAAATCCTATCATCTATAGTTTATTTAAATCCTATCTAGAGGTCAATGCATTGAAACGATTTCAAGCAATATCTCGGAAAATATTCATACAATTATTATATAAAATAAGAGTCATATTTGTTTTATTAGACATAATTTATCTATCAATTACAAGATTCCGAAAAATTGGAAATTTTATGATTTATTCAGATTTTTCATAAAATCTTAAATTAAGTTTAAACTTCAACATTTACAAAAAAAAAAAAATGCAGAAAGATGATAGTAGGTTACAAAACCACATTAGGTATTTCACTAGTTTTTGGAAATGATATCAAATAATTCGTTATTACAAAACAATGATCGTTCCAAGAAATCTAAACTATTACTGATGAAAATTAATATTAAAGTTTAAATTTTCAAAGAAACGCGAAAAACGATGTTTCTGTAACGACGTTTGTTACGTTATACGTGTGACGTAGTACGCTAGTAAGCCAGCTCATATAAATACCACAAAATAGTACAGCAATAGTAAAGGGATCCTTGTTTAATATAATATACGTATGTAATAATATAGCTTACTAATAAATTTCGATTCTTTGCTCTAATTTCCTAGATCAAATTATTTTGTATTTTTATAAATAGGTATTTCGACTACAAAGTAGTTATCATCAGCATGAATTAGTTAGTTGCACTCAAACCGTCACCAAATTAGCGAGTAACATCTCCTCAGAGAATCATTACAACTAGCTAATTCATACTGACGATGACTACTTTGTAGTGGAAATACGTTTTTATAAAAATACAAAATAATTTGATCTAGGAAATTGGGACAAATATCGAAATTTAATCTAAAAATCCTAGAGTTCTCATTAATAATTATAAAATATAGCTTACTAGCTAGTGACATCACCAGGTCATTCATCAATCACTGGGCGTTTTCGTGCTAGAAAAAATTTAAAAAATCATTACATTTTGTTTCGTATAATTTGTAAAAAGTAAACATAATTTAGTTTGAATAAAGTGATATATGTTTTTTACGCTATTATCTTATTGTTGTCAAATAGCCCAATACGTTCCTTTTCCTATCTAATGCTGATTTTGCTGTAGCTTGAAATTCGATATAATCCTTATATCCTATACTCTTGAATTATTCCCAACAAGCTCGTAATCTTCTAGCTAACTGAAATTTCTGTTGATAATTTATAATATTTTTCAGCATATTGAAAACCACTGTTCTGAGAAAATGAAAAATTGGTAATAAAGGAGGTATATTGGACAAAGAAAAGCTACAAGATGCCGTAAAATTCTTAAGTTATGATGATTTTGTCAGCATAGTACAACTCTCAATCAAATTACATCGATTTGCCATTTTTATAACAACGGTTTATCAACAACTTTACACCCACTTTTCAAAAGCATTAATTTATAAATACCTTATGCTTACTTACTACTTTGCTTGTTTGTTAATTTCAAATAAAAAATAGAAAATTAAATTTATGATATAAAAAAAAAACGAAAGAATATAAATAACTCTTGAAAGTATTAAGAAGTAATTTCAAATTAAAAGAAAAATAATTAATTCAATTAATTTTATTGAGAGGAAAATTTATAATCATCATTATTATTATTTGTCATATAATAAATAAAATGTTGAAAATTGTACGACTACCTACTTATATTTGAAATAAAGAGAAAATTATACAAGAAGAAATTAAAAAGAAATAAATAAATGATATTAAAAATCTCTATTTCAATATACATCATACATACAAACAAATATTAAGGGAAGTCTACACTAATATCAAATATAGAAGTATTTACTACCTCAGTCAGCCATTTCAAAAGCGTTCAAGTGAATTACTGGACTTCTACAATGTATTTTACAAAGAACAAAATCAAGACGAGATTATATGGTTGACATATTTTTGGACTTGATCAAGTATTGACATGTTTCACTATGGAAAAGAAAGTTTTATTAAAATGGACTCAATTCCATATAATTGAAAATCATATAACACGTTTTAGAGTAATTAATATGTTTTTTTTAGTATGCGTGTTTATTTAAACAAATGGAAAATTCCAAATATCGCTCCCTTTGTGGATCGAATAGCGTGCCCGAGAAATTATAATTCAAATATCGTAGCAGAATTTATTGACTCTACCAGTAGTGAAGGTATTTACCTCTCAAAAACCTTCTCCCAAAAAATGTTTCCACTTCTCAAGTGCATGATATTATCAGATTACACAATCAAACAAACTTGTTCTAATCTGAGCCGATACAGCATATGTGACTTTTCTTTCATATAATTTACTTCTTATGAAGACTTTTAAACTATGCAAACGACGTTTTAATAATAATGATTTATCAGCATCCACTTTTTAGACATATTTTTATTGGATTTTGTCAGTCTCTTCATTTCAGTCATTTTTGCAAATAGAGGGAAATGAAGTGGCAGGAAATAAATAAATATGTATATAGAAAGTTTGACTTAAAAAATTCATATTTTCAATAGCTTGAAGGCAAAAGTTTTAATACAAAACATCTTGTACAAAGATTTTCACACACAAACATGGCCTGGATTAATAAAACTCGCGAGCTGATGGCGAAACAATTATCTGGTAATAATGCACTGATTAACAAAATTATGGCTGAGTATTTAACAGGAAGGCAAATGAGCTTTATCTTGAGCTTTAAGAAGTAATCATTTTTGAGTCAAAGATTTTTTTAAACTGAAACATTATCCAATTAGCGAATGCCATCATGGAATCTAGTTTATAATCGTCAAACGGAACCCTATAATTACAAATATATTTTTGTTATAACTTTGATAACATAGAAAATTCAAGATATTCTAGATAACATTCGGTACAAAACGTTTTTGATAATAATAATTATTCTTAATAAAAGTTTTTTGTAGAAAATTAAATTTTGTATTTAAATATCAAAAAAACAACTAAACTCTTAAACTGACGCATATAATAATAATAATAATCATAATCATAATCCTTTTAAAACAAGGATAAAGTATATTCAAATGTATATGTAATTGGATAAAGATAGAATAATAAAAAGAAAAATACGGTTATATACTTAATTTATAAGAATTAATTACCAATTACTACTAACAATCCTAAGGAAATGTTCACTCTAACTCCATAGTATTAATATACCAACTCCCACATTTTAATATAATCTAAAGGACATTCATTTATTCAAAGATTCAAACAAAATCTACCTACCATCTCATTTACCTTTTATTTTATCCATATCATCCCAATCTTTACCTCATTACAATACTTGTGACTGTAAATGTATGTTGCTGGCCGACACAGATCCGTATTAATAAGAAATTGTTGTGGAAATCAAAAATGGGATAAAATCTCTTTATGAAAACTTTAATTGTTTTAGGAATTTTTAGCTGAATTTATACTTGAAATTGAAAGATTGTGTCTCAAGGAATTCCAATCTCTCTTGTGAATGATCTGCGGATCTCTGTAGATTATCAATTCTAATTTGCTAACAACTGCCTTTTAAATAAGGTAATTGTTGTATTATCAATTATGGCTAATGAAGTTTCATGAGAATAACAAATAAAGCTTGATAGTGAAGTTTAAAATACGAACTTGTGTTTTCGTTAAAATTTCATTAGATGTCGCTCATTCGAATTAAAATTGGTTATCTATGACGGATACTAATTAGAAATACCTGTGAGTTTTTTTTTTATAAAACAATTGGTTTAGATGCGATCCACAAAGCCCACAAGACAAACGACCTAGTCGGCGGAAAAAACCAAGAATAAACAATTATTATTAAAACGAAGGTATTTGGAAATTAAATGAGTAAATAGAGCATAGTGATATTAATTTGGTTATCATAAACAAAAAATTAATCGACCGATTTTTTAACATCTGACTCACTTTTAAGAAACGTAATTACGTATCGAATGATGTTCTAGAGATAATCGAGACTTTGAGACCTATAGATATATCAAAATTTGGGGTTCGCAAAATTTTCGACAAAATATTTTTTCCTCCCTATGGAGTGTTCAAAACGATTTCATGACACAAGGTGTGATTGTGTAATGAACTCGCTTAAATTATTGGAAATTAATTTTTTAAAGAAGAAGCGAAGTATGGTGAAACCAGAAAGCTTTTATGCAGAAAAGATATTATTATTCAATATAAAATTGTATATTTATATTTAAAAAGAATTAGTCTCGTGTCCGTAGCCATATCTTATCATTTATAAGTATACTTCTAAAAATTTTTATATGGCTTAATTATGATTACTGTAACAACTTTTTCATCTACGAAAATTCTGAAAAGTGAGCCGATTTCGTAGCCAGTTAAAAGCCGGTTGAAATTTTCGTAATTCTTTACAAATTTTTAGAAGTAGATACATTAAAAACTGATACGATATTATTTAGAGAGTCATGTTTTATACAGTTTCCATCCGTTATTATTTTTGTCAGTTTAAAATTAATGAAAATTTCTTCTTTACTTCCTATATAAGTGTATTACTTCCTATATTATTAAGACAAATGTTTATGATTTTTATTTTAAAATTTATTTTGAGCAAAAGGTTTGTGTTCAAAAATTTGCATTAGACCACGGATTTCTATAGCATGTATTGGTTACATCTCCATCTAGATAATTACACATTGCCTACTTTTAACCCGATATTCCCACGGGATGTAGACTTACGCGGGTGAAACCGCGAGGTGAAGCTAGTTGAAAATAATTCCAATAAATGTTCTAACATATTGCAGTTTCTTTACGTAAAGTCATTTAAAATAATTAAGCAATAAAATTATGTAAGTAAAGAAAATATTTAGTATTTATAATACGAAAATTTTAAAATAGTTTCGATAAGTGAAAATTATAAATATTACAGGCCTGTAACATACGCTCCTCTAACCACGAGTTGTAACACAGTTTTTCAGTGAGCTAACTCTCGCTTCGTACGTAATATAAATATATATATGTGTAGCTTTTAATTTACCAAAAGCTTAGCGTCTACACTAATTCTTGTATGAAGCATAAAAATAAATGAATAGGAAAATTAAAAGATCCCAAGTTTACTTTGATTCTTTCTTCTTTTACTTACACTCCTTGTATGTATTATATATAATATAGAAACATCGAGGAACAAGACTGAATTGGTATACGAACGAACGGTTGGTTATAAGATCAGATTTAAATTTGTCTGTGCTATGCTTTGGTTAAATCTTCTTTGCCGTTTTTATATTGTATATAAGCATATTACGAATGAAAATTATATATACCGTAACAATAAATACACCATATCATATATTGTTCATTTTCTAATCGAAAATCACAATTTTCGTCACGAAAATTTAATTTTCAAATGGTAGTAAACATTACATTTTTAAAAATTATAATTAACTAATTAATAATTCATCGCATGATGTTTGTGTATTATTCATTATATTTGTACAAACAATAAACAAAACCTGAGTGAAGATTAATTAACTCTATTCAATTATTTCAATAAAAAGGAATAAATAGACGAAAATACAAAAAATAATTATCTATGGAAATGAAAGTTCATACTCCTTTCTGTATTTCATATAATGCAAAATCATTCCACAAATTATCAACTTTAAGTGCCATTTAAAATTAAGCATAAGCTTCCGAACAGCTTATTACTTGATAACTTAGCTTAAGCTAAAAAGATCTGTACATATTGTGAATATTGTATTTATTTATTTAGTATGTAAGTTAGTTTTTAAGAACAAAAAGTGTCAAGTGGGTTTTTTCAAATTTTACCACAAAGTATATCTTAAATCAATACAAAATGTTAGTATGAGAACAAAAAACTTATAAACAATATGTTATAGCTCTATTAGAGTAAGGAACTATTTATAATAGAAAATAATAAATGTACAAACCATGTATACAAAACAAAATCATAAATAAAGAGAAATTTTACTACTACTACTACTAAATTATCAACTCTGTAGTTTTTGAAATTTTCTGTGGCAATAAGCTGATATTTTATAAGCAGGATTAGGTGGCAATAAGCGCGATTTTCTCGTCTTGTTTTCCTTTCTTTTCCATAATAATGATTTCCCAGAATAATTGATTTTGACAAGTTTAAATGACCAATGTTGAGCTGTATACCGCTTATACAAGCGACAAAGTTGAACCAAAGTAAGATGAACGATTCACTAGTCATCGGAATCTAAGGTTTAATATAAATAAAAGAATTTATTTACTTAAATAGCTATATCTCAGAAATGACTTTACCAAAAATTCATTTTATATATTAAAGTATAAAATTATCTGAAACTATAAACTGACATTCCTAAATATCGAAAGAATCGGTTTTAGTAAAATTAAAATTACTAATGTCAAATAAGTCACACATGTGCATACAAAATTTCATGAAATTGGATTAATTGCTCAAGAGATATTGGCATTTAAGTGAAAAACTGGAGTTGACTTACGAACGCTGTATCTATGGAACAACGATAATTAGAAGTAGAGATGTTTGAAAAATGGGACCAAACATTTCCATTATGGTTTACCAAAAATATATGAACGCCAGTAAAATGTAAAAAAAAAATTGATTTTTCAAAATGGAACGCAATGTTTCTGATATCGGTAAATAAAAATCATTATTAAATCAGTACATTATTGAGTTTAGTTCTAAAAGTCACATTTATCACGACTCATTTTGTAGTTATGTGTATATATTATTATATATAAGAAAGCTTTGAGGTTTATTGCAGAATAAAGCTCATTTAATATATATAGAATAGATATTTATTGTAGAATAGAGGTATCTTGTTAGTGTGTGCTTATAATAATAGTTTTTGACAATTTTAAATTGAAATATTTCTCAATGGTTAAGATAAATTGACCATTTGAATTATTTATTCATTGGAAATAAATTTAGTTTGGATTTTATCAAAGGTACTACTACTCTTTTAGCCCTACACTTTACAAATAGAATATATAAAAAAATAAAACATTATTAAATTTTTTTTAAATAGTTTAAAAAAATATATATATATAAATAAATATATATATATATATATATATATATATATATATATATATATATATATATATATATATACAATGTTTATATATAATGTATATATATATATATATATATATATATATATTTATATATATTTATATATCCGTTCCGATCTCAAAATTTAAACAATATACCGTGATACTGTGATACCGTGATACCGTGATATATACCGTGTGTATTCAATTTATCCGTGTATCCGTGTATTTTATAAATGCATGCGTAATATAGATTTACATAATATAGAAAATATGACTCAATCGGAGAAGCCGTTCTGGATATATTTTTAAGTAAACTATATTCGATAATAAATATTTGAACTAAAGTGACGATATATCGTGAACCATACATCCGATTTTGTTGAAATTTAAACGTATGTTATAGTGAACATGTTAAAATCGATTATTTTGGATATGAGGAAAAAGAAATTTTACCAGAAAATCGCATAAAGATTGAAGTTAGTAGTAACAAACTTACTGCAACAAAATAATTAAGTGAAATTTCTTGGAATTGAAGAAAATAGGTATTCATCACGATAAAGAGCTGTGTTCATTATTGACTGTGTATTCTTAATCCAATCGTGTAATTGTTATCGTGTAATTATTTTGATTAAATATCTACTCAATATGAATTTGATATAATAAAAGAATCCATCCATAAACATAAACTTCTATACAAAAACCAAAATTAACAAATTATATACCCATAGAATTAACATTACATGCAACACATTCTTGATAATACAAATTTTTCGACTAATAATTCACAAGGTTTTTGAACTTTTCTGTTACCAAAAAAATCACAACACGCAAATTTAAGTTTTGCTTTCCTCTAAAGGGCAAGTTTTAATTTTTAAAGTGAAAACTATACCTCAGCTTTGAAACCGAATACGGCTTTGTATTTAGGCTCATCTTCCAGGAATAAACAAAATTCATAAGTTTATAATTTTTTTCTACAATTTGAGTTTTTGAGTTATTGAAGTAGCTTAAATCCTAGCCTAGCCAACTGTATATCCGAAACGGCTTGAGCAATAAAAATTTTTGAGCAAAAAATAGCAAAACAATATTAAAAAATTCTTCAATAAATGTTAATGTGGCTTTGTTTAGCTTAATAGACCTAAAAAAACTTTTTGATTAATAGGTGATTAATTAATAATGAAGTTAATGACAGAAATGCACTTATGATAATGGGATAAAAAATCAAAAACTGAGTTAATAATTGAAACAAATTTGAAATTTTATTTCAAAACCTGAAGATCTTGTAAATATCTTGAATAATTTTTAAAGAAGCATGCAAAAATAAATACTTTACCTGTTTATGGATTCTCAATCTAATCAAATAATTTATTAACAGTTTCTTTAGCATATCTTTAGTTCCAAGAACAATTTTTATAAAGATATATTATATTCGCAGAAAATACTTATTTATTCTATAAGTTTATACATTTAATATTAATATCCTTAAATTCCTTAAACGAGAACATCTTATATTGCCGTAAATAACCGTATATTATACACATATTGTATGATATAATAATACACATAGAGAACATTATTCAGTGATATACTAAACAAATTTAGTTTTAAATAAATCTTCTTAAACATTTTTGGTTGGCAAACACAAAATTTATTTACTATAATTTATCTTAAATATCAAGTCAATGCGCAAAAAACTTATAAAAGTAACATTTTACCTAATTTCTATAAGTTTATCTTTTTCTAGATTATAGAATTTATAATTTCATATTTCACATAAGTTTTAAATAAAAGTTTGTGTATTTTATTAAAACTGTTACAAATAATGCCATCTATTTCATATTGCTTATATTATTATTTTAAGTAAAGCTCCTTAGATATGTTACTTATTTAATGTGAGCTTTATATTTACATGTGAGATGTATTTACTTTTTGTATTTTGTTCAATGTATGAAATAATTGTAACAAATTTTATAAAATGTCATAGAGCTTTTGTGAATAAAACTTGGAAAAGTTTAAACATTTTCTTACAAGCTATAGCAATAGTGTAATCATAAATAAACGTATATTTACATTAGTCATGTAATGAATTAAGTATAATTATACTAATTGTACTGGATGTAAGATAATCCCAGAAAATTTTTGTAAGTTTATAACGAAGTAGTTACTAGATTCATTATCATCATTAGATGAATTAATCAGTTTAAGTGGCCTAGTTTTGTTAAAATCATTAATTCAGAAAAGTATACCCATTATTTATTCGGGCGGGGCTTAAGAAAACCGGAGACCTTGAATTTATTCCTCTTTTATGAAAACATACTTTTATAAGCTTCGTCAACATATATTTATCAAAGTAAGCTTTACGCTTTCAAATTCATTTTCGCTCACTTACTGACGTCTAAATGATCTGAAAGACGGTTTATAAACAGCTATTAGAAGCACACTTCTTTATGTAAAAAATGTGCTTCTGTACGTAAGGAATAGCTATTGACTTAAATAACATGTAATATACATTGTATTTTTTTTAATTTTACAGCACAAATAACTAAAAAAATACACAAATAAAATATCCAAATGTTATGAAATTTGGCATGCATAATATTGACACGAAAACTTAGTGCTTGTCGTCGACTGTTCTACGTAAAAATTTTGAAAAAGGTAGAAGTCAAAGCTGTTTATACACCCCCTTAAACAAATGTGAAGTGTGTAACTAGTAATGGTATTTAGCCATAAATTTGTTATGCCATTTTAAAAATCAAGAATAGACGAACCTTGACGTGAGCTAAAAAATGTAACATAATTTTAATTGTATTTTGTGAAGTATATTATCTTTTTTTCTGTGATAACTGAAGATCAATTTTAACGAATATCCCTTCGAGCCCACTTATCCTTCCATTTTAATTGCTCCATGGTCATCCATTGCAATATTTAAAGTAAAGAAAGGGATTATTTTAACATTGTGTGATAACTGATGATCAATACGAACAGACATACTTTCGTGTCCAGTCTTCCTTCTATTTCAGTTGTCCCATATTCACCCTTTACATTTAATGAAAATAAAGGGATTATATATAAAATTTTTAGTTTCAGTTAAGCAGAGCGGAGCGATGAAACTTCAAACGCGTTTTTCTCAAAACTCCTTTTGTTGAGGTGGTTGACACAATATCTCAAATTCTCAAAAAACCAGGGGTAAAAAAAAGTTTTATTTTTTCAAGTGGACGCCATTTGTGAATTTTTTTTTCGGCCAAGGTCCAAGATATAGCGACATCTTTGCTTATTAAGAATTTTGTTTGTTTGTTGGATTTAAATCACTACAAGGGTTGGAATCATGTCAACCAGGGAACACCGTTTGACTGCAACCTCCACTTCACCGGCCTGTCACTGGATGAATTTTTGACTTTCTTTTTTTAAATTTTTTTATATACTTTAAAAATCAATAAATATTGTATAAAAAAATGGATACTAAAATGTTTATTTTTTTTTTTTTATCCTAGTCTGAAAAATACCCAAAACGTTGAGCTCTAGACCAGAAGACCCCCTTAAAAAATGAAGTTTACCGCTATAAAATATTATAAATAACAAATGTTGTATCTAAATATTGTTTATATTTTATAAAGAGCAACTTATTTAAAAATTATCTTTATCACTTACAAAAACGATGGAATTCTTGAACGCTAGTTCGTCAAAATGAACGTATCCAAATATGTTTAATACCGGTGATGTTAAAAGCTCAACTTTTACTTGGATTGGTTTAACGAAAATTGTTTTTATTTTATTTACAATTGTTCGAGTGAAACAGATTTATTACTATTTAAAACAATATTTGTCAATGTATTTTAAATTAGCTAAACCTACAAATTCCTTAAAAATCATTTTAATATAAATAATTTAGATTCAACTTTCAAAAAGTTCAAGGCTTTTAAAAAATTCTTAAATCTATTTTCAAAATAATATTTTACTCGCATGAAAACAAAAAGAAAATGAAACTCCCCAGGTAAAATAAATATGTTATGAAAATTAAATAAATGATTTATGCATATACTTAACTTTTAAGTCAACTTTCTAAATATATTTGAACATTGACCAAGAAGTGGTATTTTAACAGTATTTTGATAATAAGTTTCTTAGTCAAATGAATGTATGTTGAGTAAATAGTTACAGAGTGATTCGAATGTAATCGAAAAAAAAATTTACCGCTATTAAATTATTAAAAAGAGACTTAAAAATAACTAATTTGTCTTTAAAAAAATTTTTATCAAAATATTTATTCAAAGATTCTATACTCACTATGAGCTGTAATTGCTCAGTCATTGGTATGTTTCGGAAAGTTTGTCTTTGCCAAATGTTGAAATCTAGGGGTCCATTATTATGAAACAATATTTTGAAGTGCAGGAGGTAAAGAGATATTGAAAATTTATATGTAAAATCCTTGTAAAAATAACAATATAAGTAGGTTCAAACTATTGTTAATTTTTGAAAGAGGTACTTTGTTATGCACTGCAAATATACTTCAGATAAACATGCAAGATGCTATTTTATATGGCAAATCATCATTCATTGTTTGTAAATATTATTCAAGACAAAATTATAAAATGTTGTTGTAAATAATACAATTATATAATAAGATAATGCGATAATAATATTGAAATAGACAATTAATATTTTTTAAAACAAATAAATTAAAAAAGATCTTTGATTCAAATATAAATAAATAACAGGTACATTGATAAATAATTATATCAGGTATATAAAAAATAATTAACAGGTACTTTTAGAGTAAGGAGAATAATTTGAAATTTTATAATTGATAGGATAATTCTTAAAAATTTGAGTAAAATCATAGCAGACAAAGGAATATATATATATCTGTATTTGTATCTTAATAAACTTTTAACTCTGTATCTAGATACATTTTCAAAGTATGAAAACAAAACATTAGGCTGGAAAAAACTGTGACATGTGGAAAAGTGAATGAGTTATCCTGAAGGTCTAGGAAATATGCACAAATCAGTATTTTTAAAATCGAAACTGTTCCTCCAATTTTTCTCATTTTCCAGCTTATTAATTGGAGTATATCTATCACAGCACTAACACTTTTTGCTACATGCTACGTGTCAAAGTATGCCCATAAATTTGAGAAATAGAAATTCGTAGTACCCGAAAACCTAATTCTCATCTAGTTAAGTATAATAGTAAATATTTTATTTCTTTATGGTTTTGACTAAATTTAAAATAATTCAAATGACATATTATCAAGCCCAAATAATTATTTCTGACTTATATTTGACTTAGTTTTTCATGTTTAAAAACCAACCTATATTAATTAGTGTATCAGTACTTTTTTAAGATATAGTAAATATGTTTTTGTATTCTAATCCCAATAATATGTATTTGGCACGATTTCATATATTATTGGATGTCTAGACATTTCATGTATTAATTAATTACAACAAGTGGTAGCAATATATTATATTTTGGTTAATATCATTTACTTTTAGACACACGTTTGGTTACCACTACTACAAAACAATAAACAATTTGTATGTATGGGATTATCTTATGAGGGAAGTCGTGATACCTATATATATATATTTAGATACTAATTAACCAATTAGATATTTTGAGAGTGAAAAGTTTTATTTGAAAAAATCTAGAAATATGAAATCAAATATCAGTACAAGCATCAAAGAACATCCCAAGTTTTGGTCTTACAGTTTTTTACATTAGTATTGATTTACTCGGATTGTGATGTAACTACTTATCATGTGTCAAAGTTATGTTTTTTTCAGGACTTGGCAAACGTAATCAGATACATATACTATTCTTATCAATCAGGAAACAAATCACACATTTTAACACTGTCTAGTAGAAATGCAACATTCAATAAGTCTTTTTCTACGGAAAACACCTTATTATAAGGATTATAGCTCAAACGGACATATTTTGTTTCATAAAATATATTTTCAGCTTTGAAAATGTAGTTTATACAAGATAAAAGTTCAATCGAATCAATTTGGAATTAAGAAGCTAACTAATGAGATATAAATAATAATTCTTAGAAACATATAAATGAATTATAAACAATGTATATGCATGCCACACCATACTTATATTATATTGTCAAACATTTGCGTTATTAATTCGGTAATAAATTATTATTATAGTTGTATAAAGAAAATTTGTACCAATGGTCCGGCCTATGTCAAATGCAAATTTTATTTAAAACGAATTGAAACAATATTTTCCAAATTATTTATAATAATAAAAAAATTGATTCATTGCAAATAACGGTAATCATTAATACTTCTAAATATTTGTATATGGCTTTATAATGATTTATGCAGGAATCAGAGACTGTAAAATTCTGTTGCGCGTCCTCAAGCTAGAAATTTGATATCAGATTTTTATTTTGTAGGACAATCATTAAGAAACAACTACACAAACCATTTTTTCAAGTATGTGACTTAACGTAATGTCTTTTGTTAGACAACATCACAATTACTTTTTAACAATTTTTCGGTTGACGGCCATTTGGTTTTATCAGGTAATGGATAAAATGGTTTTTAAATTTGCTAATGAATGATCTTCTTACTGGAACAACAAAAAAAAAAAACGGATGTCTACCAATTATCCAGACAATCTGAAGTTAAAGGGATCCGAAAAAGAAAAGGATCCACTTTTCAGGATATTTGTAGTAAGAAAAAATTGTTCCACTAGTCATAAGTAAGCCATATTCAAATTTTTAGAAGTATATTTATAAATGACATGATATATATTTTTCTATTCTGTAAAATCGGAAGACATTAGGGTATAAGAACAATTAGTAGAAATGATGAACTATTTTTTAAGATTTTGTATCCTAAGTAGAATTTTTACTAATTTTTTTGAGATACAGCCAATAGTTGGTATAGGAATATATGTTAGAGAAAACAAGCTCATAATGAGTTCATATTTGATATGTTTTTTATCATAATTATTTAAGCTCACCATGACCTCATAATTGGCTACTGTTACTTAATTACAAATTAAAATTTAAAAAAATAAAAACTGTCGAGTCATTGCCTGTCACATTTTTTCTTATAGCTGGGACATAATAATTATTACAAATATCATTTGATTCTTGTGAAATAGTAGCTCATGGCGAGCGAATATTTAATTTTTTAAGATGATTTAGTGCCATTATTGAATTTTGACTAACCGTGCTCAAAACTGACATAAAATAATTTTTTATTTATATTATTTGTTTTTATTTAGATAGTAGCTAATGGTGGGCAATTATTTAATATTAAGAGATGATTTTCTGCAATTATTTTATTTTATTTAACTATTTAATCACTTGTTTTAACTTAAATAGTAGCTCATGGCAATAGTAACATCATGGAAATGATTTAGTACAATTGTTAAATATTAGCTCACAATGAGCTGTATATATTTAAGATGTTGGTGCAAACCAGGCATAAACTAATTTTTACTAATATCAGTTTTCGAATTTCATGTTAACTCGATACAGCCTACCACTCATTATTTACAGATGATGTTCAAAAGTCTCTCTCAAAGGTGGCTCAAAATCATTTTTATTACATGATAGACTATTTTTAATTGATAAACTTATAGAAAAAAAATAGCCAATGTTGAGTTATAATTCCCATTTATTAGCTAATGGCTGATCAAGGATGACTGTAAATTATTATTTTTGTACTGTATACTTTTATACCCGTTTATGCATGCTTTTAAATTTAAGTAATGTTAATCATAGTAACATATAAAAAATAATTTCAATTCAATTCCTTTATAGTCACAAGTCAATAACGGGCCACTTATACTGAAATTCAAGTAATAAGTTTATAATAAGAGAAAATCATCAATCACAATGGGATAAACAATAGCACACAAATTAAAACAGATAAAGTTAAAAGATAAAAATAAAGTTATTCAAACAAATTCTGTCTGCTGGTTTTATAATTATTAATTACTTAAAGGTGAACAACAAAATTCATAAATCAATTTCAAAACATGCCAAGTAGTGAGCAAAAAATATTAACTATCTTGTTAAAATTTGTCTTAGATTATCATAGTGGGCAAAATTTGAATAAGAAAATGTAGTGTATCAAAAGATTAATAGAAAAATTCATAGTCAGTTAGACAACGCACTCAGTCACACACAGTTGTAGTTAAAGACAAAAATAATGTTGGCACTAAAATAAAAATAAATTAAAAAGTTCTATTTATTTCGTTACTCGTTTCAAAATAATATGTGATTTCTTTTGCTTTTCATCCTGAGTTTTGAAATAAAATCAGTTTATAAATTGTTACAGATTTGTTAATATTGCTATTTATTACGATAAACGAAGAAAAAGTTGTATAATAATCAATTATACTTTAAATAATAGATAAATTTGTCTAGATTTGATATCTCCGAGTTTGAGTTTGGCTAGATAAATATTTTCAAAATTTGAGAAAATATTACAAAGCTTTAAAATATTACAATTTTGTATTCTAAATACTGTTCATTTGTCTCTTTGGTATAAACGCTTGGTCATGAATCCATGGGAACGGATTAACCAGTTTTACTTAAAATCTAGTGGTTGTCAATCTTTCGGACAAAAAGTTATATTGATTGCATTTTTTTACCGGCAGTAATAACTCAAAAAAATTTGACATGTACAAACACACTCACACCCACAAATTTTTCTGAAATGGCGTGAAAAAGAGAAAAAGGAGAAAAAAGAAAAAATGTCGTCATTCCCCATTTTAATATCCGGGGTACTATCAATAACTTTCCTTTTAAGGGTGTGTAAAGTTCAATTTTCATAATGGTATAAAAAAAACCGTAAAAATTAAATTTTAAATTAATTTTGTTTAATAACAAACTGATTGTCGAATTCATCTGTAGTTTAAATTCATTTGAATGCGTACTATGCTAGTGGCTGCATTTCTATTTTTTAACATTATTTTGATTAATCCTAAAATTAAATTAACATTATTTGATAAATCCTAAGCTGGAGTCATCATCTATATCGCTTCGTGTATCATATCGTACTCTATTATCGATTTGTGTATAAAAGCAAAAAAAAAAAATGTCTACCAATTAGGCAGACAATCTGAAGTTTACAGGATCCGAAAAAGTAAAGGAGCTACTTTTCAGGATATTTGTTGAAAGAAAAAAATTGGTACACTAGTCAAAACTGAGAATTATTCAAATTTTTTTTAATTATATTTATATATACTTATGGTAAAATATAGATAAATACTTATGGTAAAACGGCTATTAGTCACAGAACGTGTCGGGAATGGTTACAACGTTTTAAGAGTGGTGATTTTACTGTCGAAGACCGTCATAGTTGTGGACGGCGTTTTGTGGGATCAGCTTGGCGTAATTTATTATGAGCTTCTGAAACCGTCTAAAACCATCACAGGTGATCGTTATAGAACGCAATTGATGCCCCTGAGCCGTGCTTCAAAAGGACAACAGTACAACGAGAGACACGATAAAGTGATTTTACAGTATGATATTGCTAGACCTCACGTTGCCAAAGTGGTAGAAAAATATCTCGAAACGTTGAAATGGGAAGTTTTACCTCACAAACCGTACTCTCCAGATGTTGCTCCGTCTGGTTATCACCCATTTCGCTCAATGGCACATGACCTGGCTGACCACCACTTCAGCTCGTATGAAGAAGTGAAAAATTGGATCGGCTCATGGATCTTGTTGATAGATGAAGAATTTTTTCGACGCGGGATTCGCTGATGCCCAAGAGATGGGCCTAAGTGTTAGCTAACGATGGACAATACTTTGAAACTTAATGTATATAATCGTTTTGTTGTATCGTCACAATCGTTATGTAAATGATATGATATAGATACTTATGGACTGCCATATATTATATATAAATGTCATTCACTGTAGATAGAAAAACACTCAGGTGAAAATAAATTAAATCTACAAAGGAATTTTTGGCAGTTGTATAATAAATAAACATTAAAAACACTTAATAATATTAAAATAATAGTTTCTGTTGGTGTACCAACAATTGTGTGTGTAGAAATAAAGTAGACGGTCAAATAAATGCACACGATTACTGGTTATTTTATAATCTCATTATTTTAGTCAAAGTTTTTAAACGATAATGCAGACAATTGTTATGGATATTAAAAATAAGAAATAATCTAAGATGTACCTAAGTTTCATATAAATGTTAAATATTTTATTTACTACTAAATAATTCTCTACAACTTATTATTTCGTGCTTCTATTATGATTTTTTTTTTCTTCAAAGATAGTATTATTTGGGTCGCTTGCATTAATATACTCGAAAAAATTATGCTCGAACAAAATATCCCTGTCAAAATATTCCCACGACCAACTATCTTAAAAGAAAAAAAAACTCTCCACAAAATATACACACTTATAGCATAAAATTGAAAATTATTAAAATTAGCAATAACAAAATAATGAAAAAAAAAACACAAAACGGAATAAAATATGAATGTAAAAAGCGAAAAATATATTAAATTTTGAAGCCATTTTTTTAAATTTATAGATATATAATTGTCTATAAAATTCAAAATTATTAAGATTTTTGGAGTTATGTTCCGTGTTAGGCAAATGGGACTAAATATAAAAAAAAAGCGTTAGCGAAAATCGTCAATCTCAATTAATGTATATAAAAATTGTATTTTAATTGTATTGTAAAAATTGTTAAATTTCATAATATTTATTATTTTCAAATGTACAGACAAATTACAAAACTGACTTTTTTAATTTTATTGCATATCAATAATAATCAATTCCACAAAATACATACATTCCATACCCAATTAAAATTTTTTTTAAATCCTACCACACGATTCCCAATATTATAAATACATTTTTCCTCTCCTCTATTTTTTTTCCTCTATTCTTAAAACCATATGAACATAAACATAATAACTATCGGCTTGCAGAATCTATTACGGGCTATTATTTAATTAAAATTTGAAACCAAAAAACCAAATCGAAAATGAAAGAAGTCTTCAAGAAAACCATTATTTCGTAATTTTTACTTTGTGAATTTTTTCGTGAATAGTAAATATAACAGAAGTAATAATGGTATCATGCTTTATTGCACGGAATTTCAATAAAATTAATATTCCAATTTTAATGAGAAAAATTGTATTTATTAATAACAAAAGTAAATGATAATTATTTTTAAGTTTTAATTTAATAATAATTTTTAAATTGTATTGTTAGTTAAAATAGATTATAAAAAGACCATACAAATTTTAAAAAATTTTTTAAACCTTTTTGTAGGTAGTAAGTGAAGAAACATAATGAAAATAAATATTTTTAAATGATTGACTGGCTAACTCAGTCACAATCACTGTATTAATAAATGATTAAATTAATATCTTGCTAATCATTCGGCATCAGGAACTCAAAAAATAATAGACGTATTTTTGATATAATAAAAGAAAATTAAATAGTGCATTTTTCATTTACGCAGTCACAACTAACTGCAGCTTGACCCGTAATTAAGAAATACAAGTTCTAAACACTGATCGAGCAAAGTGCTAATGCAAAAACATTGTTTAAAGTTTTGCTTGAAACACATTTTCTCATAATTAATAATAAAATTCGAGTATATATATTTTGATTGACACCCGGAGTTTAGGTAAATTGGAAAAAATGTTCGCATGCATTATTGCTATTTTATGTGTAATGTATATATAGCAACATCAAGAAATATTCTTAGATTCGTAATATAGTAATAGAATTACAGAATCAATTGTCAGAAATAATGTACCTTTCTAGATTAACATAAATATTCTTTATACAGTTTTGTTTTCAATTATATTGGTGATAAATAATAATTAGTTAAATTAAGATACTTTAAATGGGTTTTAATTAAAAATATTCATAGAATAAATAACAAAGGCATTACTTCAATTTAAAAAAATTATTTTGCATATCTTTAGAATGGCTTTCAAGGTAAACAAAGGCTATATATTATCTCACCCGTAAATATGGTAGCAGTTTAAGCTTTCTTAAACTATGTATCGTATTTCAAAAATTATTTTATCAATATTCATCTTGGACCGTCAAAGACTGTATAATATTTCACTCCAAAACTGGGTTGAGTTGAACTTTGCAGAACAGCATATGCCGATGGCAACTGCAATGGGATGCCGCAGAGAAGGGTAGGTGGACACTTGGCTTAACCGACACTTGGATCGACACTTGGCTTAACCGGAATCACGGCGAGGTCAATTATTATCTTACACAGATGTTGTCAGGACACGGGTGTTTTCGAGAGTATCTACACCACTTTAAGCACGATGATTCTCCGGAATGCCCGGCCTGCTCAGGAGTTGCTGAAGATGCGGAGCACGTCTTCTTTGTATGTCCTCGTTTCGATCCACAGCGTGAAGAGTTGAAAAGGATTCTGGACAAGAGAATGCAACCAGATTCACTAGTTGAAGCAATGTTATCATCAGAGACTGCCTGGAACGCTACCAATATGTTTGTAACAAAAGTCCTCACATACTAACGTTCCATCGAAAGAGCAAGATCAAATTACAGATGATAGAAGGAAGGAATATAACACCTTAGCCACCAGGAGGAAGAGCAATAGTTCGATCCTCCTCCCACGAAGTAATGCCTGACGGCGGTTTACGTGAGGGATAAGAGGGCAGAAGAAAAGAGGTTTAGGGTTTAGTGAGTATGGGCGCGTTGAGTTTTAGATGACGCTGCATCGAGTCTTCACATATCCAAATCGTCTATCCGTAAAAAGTATTCCCCCCTCTTAAAACAAACACACACAAACATACAAACACACACACGCTCATGCACTACCCTACTATATAGTAGAACGCTACTAAAAAAACTTTTATTTAATCTGTTCCAAAATAAAAATTGTTTAATATTTTATAAATTTTGTGTTACTTATTTAACTTTTGTAAGCGGGTTTAAGCGCTATAAAACATACCGCCTATTATACAAATGTAATTGAATGCGTAAAATTCAATTTCGATTTATGAAAGGAATATAGTCCCTACCGGGTGTCCCACGACCTATTTTAGCAATTAAAAGTACTTTTATAGATTCCTATTTTTTTAAATGCCTTAAAAACGTCTCTGCAGCAACATTAAAATTACATCACACTTCTATGTTTTTAAATATTAAAAAAAAAGCCATAGACACATGAAAATAATTGATCACAGTCTGGCGTGTTTCAAAGAGTTGAAAAAATTTTGTAAGCAATCTAAATGTTCAATAAATGTCGATATTTAATTTATAAGCTTCCGTAGAAGTATATTTTACTAATTATTTTTTATGGTAGAAACTAGCTTATTGTGAAACTTTTACATAGTTAAATTTTGTTTTGCTAAGCTAGCAGTGAAGAGAACTTTTCTTACACGAGCATATCGTAATAAATTGTGTTTTGTAGCAACGGTTATATCCAGGTCCGCGTTCAGGATTACCTGTATAAAATGAGACTGTTGTCACATACTTTATATACATTCAACGAACCATTAGCATGAAGACGATGTCCATAGGTCAACTATGTACTTGTACATATTATTGTTATACACTATTGGAATACAGCAGTTTTACGTGACAGTTTTCTTATAAAAGTGATACATAGCCCTTAGTATTGTCGCCTTTCTTAATAAATACCCTTAGTTCGGTGAGTGAAATACTTTTATTGAAACAAAAAATATCGAATGTATTTTTTAAGACAAAAATAGATTTTTCAAAAAATAATTCAACGAACTTAATGATCCAATAAATGTCATTATACACAATCTAACTACACGTGTACTCAAAATAAAATAATTGTTTGTTCCAAATTGATGATCGTTCATACAGCGTTACAAAAATCATAAATTTTTGTTTTTGTTTTTTGCTTGTAAATAAAATATGTGTGTAGCCTCAACATTTATGTTATGACGCTTTGGGGATTACCAATTAACGAAAGTAAAATAATTATGTGTAAAAAATAATTGGCACAATTACAATAACTGTATTTACATTAAAACAATATAATAAATGTTTTAGACTTGTGTATATAATAAATTGATTCCGTGTTTGATAATAATAATTGTTCATCTGTCAACAATTGTCGCGTCGGTGTTTTAGGAAAAAAGATCATACATTAGCAAAGGCGTCTTGTATTAGGTGGGATTCTAATTCACTTATTGGTGAAATCTTTATGCAATTAACATTCAACGTCAACGAACACAATTATTGCATTAGATTAAATCTGATTTTTCGTTTACGAATTTTTCATATTTCTATTAAACAAAGAAAATTATAACAAACACTCTCTCTAGTTGCTTTCTAAAATGTAGATCACACTAACAAGTATATGAAAACGCGTATTTTCCGTGCTTTCACAGAAATGAACGGGTAGTATTTAAAAAATAATTGGTTTCCAATTTTCTTGAGCGGTTGGCCAAAAAGAAATTCAATTTTTCTTTTTCTCTGATCATTGCACTTGACTAACAATATCTCCCAAATATAGTATAGTTGTATATTTCCTGAACACGTGCCTAGCTAATTTCATCGAAATGACACAATTCATTCGACAGTTGCATTTGTACAAATAGGCATCTATAGATAGATATATTAATTAAAAAGACAATTAATGAAATTTAAAATTGTCTTATTGAACCATAGACCAATTTGACATTTTTTTTCATAAAAAATATTCAACATTTTTCAAAATGTAGTCCTGATGAGAATGTAGGTGTATTGTAAGTAAGCGTTGATTTTCAGGTAGAAAAGTTTCGCTATAAAGAAACGGTACAAATATGAATCATATTAGTATCAAATTTTATATTATTCATTGTTCCTATATATGTTTTTCAAACGCATTTACCATTTTATTCAAGATGTGTCGTGTACTCCCACCTTATATGATTTTCTCACCTGCTAAATGTCATTTGTTGCGTTTGCATTTCAATGTTAAAAATACAAATTTTTAAATAAAAATTTAACCGAAATATCCATTTTTATAATAATTTTACTAAGATTTTTTTAAATACATAAAATTATATAATAAGGTATGGTGGAAAAAGAAACGTTCTTTGAAAAATATAATAAAATATAATACTTAATATTACAGAAAGCCATGTTACTATATCATTAATTAATTAATTTTCTATCATGTTATTTTATAATATTTTCCACAGATGAATGTGTTTAATATATCATTTAAAAGCTCTGTTCAATTTCAAAGAACTAAAATATTTTTAAAGGAACTAGTTTCTGTGTTAGACTTGACATATCTAACTTTGTTAGACTCGACATATTTTTAAAGGAACTAGTTTCTATCTTAGAGTCGACATATGTCCGAATATAATATTTTAGTCCAAAGTTTGTAACACGTGTAACGCTAGTAAATATTGATCGCACAAATATTTTGCGATTTTGCTATAGGTGTTCAGAGAATCATCTAATTTGTCCATTTCCGTTTGTCCATACGTCCGTCACCAAGATAACTTATAAACAAAAAGTGATTACGAGCTGAAATTATGATGGTGTATTATAAACCTAAAGACAAAGATCAAGACCACTATGCATGTATTATAACTGTAAAAACTGGATATTTATAGAATTTTATGACAGCTTATTAAAAATAGTTCAATCGCGTATCTAAACAATTTACTCTGCTAATTGTTATTTTCACTTGTTCTAAAATAAATACACCAAAATAGTAAAGCACTGCGTAACCTTTTCAATCCAAATTACGTTTAGCTTAGTAACACATTTGAAACAAAAAACATTTTTTATGCAATACATACTTTAGTATTTCAAAAACTTATTATTCTGAATTCATTGTACAGCATGTAAAAGTATGCATTAATTGTTTAAATATAATATGTTGGTTGGTGCCACTAGTCGACAGGTATTAATAGGTTAAAGGTATGACATAAGTCTGCGCATGCATACAATGTTAAGTATGTCACAATTTCCCGCCCAGGTAAACTTTATAAAAATATGTCGTCACATTTCTGAATGGTATTTCAAGCATTAAAACATTATAAATATTTTTCACAAGTGAAATACACTAACTTATATTATTGTGTACAATAGAATTAGACAATAAATAAATAACTCTTATATGAACTTTGGAGCTTGTCATTTCTATATTGCTTACATTTGTTTCAAGGGTGTCCAAATTAATCGAAACTATATGATTTGGATTGTAAGAAAATATCTATTCTAGAGTCACAAAACATATTGTTATTTTATAAGAAAAGTATCTAGTAAAACTATCTTCATTAAAACCTTATTAAAACCACCTTTAGTATTAAAAGATCATTCAGTTGAATCAGTTGAATTCAATTGAAACAAATCACATACAAATTAAAAAGTTTAAAAGATATTTTAATTCAAACTTGAATCTAGAAAATTCCTAAAAACCACTGAGAAGCGACTGTTACCTACAGGATGGTTTTATTGGTGGTTTTATATATCATAACCAACAAAGCTTCTTAGTTGGTTATGATCAGCAACCCTAAAAACACCCGAGAAATCATTTCCCCCGAGGTGAACTTATCAATAAAAAATTTTTTAAACTATTTTTTAAATTTCTGTTACACCTAGATGTAACCCCTAACCTCTAGGGGTGATTTTACTGGGATTTTACCTCTGTTGGTTTTTAACCTTAAATTCGTGAACAGCGATTCCTAAAACCCAATACAGCCAATTTCCGACACGAAATTAATTTTGATGATTTTTCTAAGCGGTTAAAGAACTCGTACAAACGAGAAATTCTAAATTCGAAGCTGTTCCATCACTTTTCCACATTTCAACGTTTTTTCCAGCTTATTTACTGTTATAATATCAATTATTTTTAAACACAAATGAAACGATACTTTTGTTACATTTTTCATTATTCTTGGTGAAACCGGAAAAAAACCTATTATTTTATTATAACAAACTTCCAGTTTAAAGCTGATAAACAAACATATAGTAATTTAACCCTTTTCCACGCTTAGTATGTTTTGGTATTTTATGTTAAATTTATATAAATTAAAAATACTATTAATATAAAGCATTAAACAAATATAAAATTAATGATCTACTTTACATTATTTGAGCAAACATCAACAATTTTATTGTAAATTGTAAGAAATTTTCAAATAAATTTTAAATGTTATCTAAAATTAATAGTGACAAGTTTGGTATAACAACTAACAGAGTTAATTGTTTGGATGCTCGACATATGCTTGAATTTTATTGTTTGAATTATTTTTATTAGCAATTATAAAATACTATAAACATACAATCTATACAGTAATATATAAATAATTGTATAATAATAATATGTATTATTACCTACATGTATTTATTAGCCAAATTTGAGGTAAAATTGTGAATAACTCAAACATTTCACGAAAAACGAACTTAAATTCATTCTTTATTAGAATATGTCACTAAAATTGTGTTTTAGTTATTGTGATGATAGACGGATGGATGGACGGGCATGTCCAATATAAAAATCATAAAACGTGCTTTAAGTAGCCCTTAAAATACAATGCATGGAATTTAAATAAGTCAATATTTATTTGTATGCAATTAAGAATAATGTCTTACTGATTTAATTATAGAAAGTCATACCTACACATTCCATTCGAACAATGATGTGCTTTAAATACATGATATGTGACAATATACTAATGGCTAGTATCAATTGTTACGTATTCCTACATAGCTCATATTTTTTTAATTCAATATATAATTTGGCTTCAAAATTACGCCAATAAATTTTAATTGTAATAATAAAAAGCAAAAAAATTATACTAATACTTATTATAGTTATTGATGGATTAATGAGTTACTTAGTTTGGTTTCGTGCTAAAACAAAATTAATATTGTTTCACATACCTTTGAAAGGAATATTTCTAAACATAAAACTCAACATAGTAGAGAGTTCTCTTCCGCAAGATAATGGAATGAAATCTATTCTAAAAACTTTTGGTATAGAGACTGTTATTTATCATACATAATATGTTTTATTGATCATTAAATTTAAAATAATTTCTGAAATAAATTTGATCAACAAATTTTTGTTTTTAAAGACATGTAACACGTTTATAAGCAGAAATAAAGAGTTTCCATAGAAATATTATACGTATTACTATGAAATTATTATTTTCATGAACGATTTAGGTAAATTCTGATGAATATTAAATATCACACTCAGTATAGGAAAATAGACTAGTTGATTCGTACTTAAAATTTACAATTTTAGTAATCAAAATCTGAAATTAGTCAATACCATAACAAAAATCGATCACCAAAACAAAAATTAAAATTAATTCGGAAACGAAGAAGCAATATATTCTCTAAAAGACTGTTTTCCATGTCCTTATTACAAGTTTTATACGGAATCCCATTGTAAATTTATATAAACAAGTTTTGTCTGTGGTAGAAATTGGACAATCTCTCAAACATTATTAAAAAAAACAATAATATTTCTATATAAAATGCTTTGTGCTGAATAAAAAGGATCAACGGACAGCTAAACCCAAATATAGAACCATTAAAAATTCATATACAAAAAATTTTTCTAAACAAATAATTTTTATTTCTAGCATTATTCTATTTAGAACTACTTAGATTCACCACAAATTTAGCTAGCCAACATATAATTAATTATTATACTAGAGAATTTTATGATGAACAAAGTTCATGTGTCGAGTATCCACACAATTTATTCTAGTGGTTGTTGTATTTGCTTTATAAAGTTTTAAATTAAAGTAATTAAAAAAATGTCAACAACAAAGTTCAAGAGTTTGGAATATTGTTGTCAGCAGTTAGTATTGTGATAGAGCTTTCACTTCTTTATAGAATATAATTCGAATATCTAAATATAGATAGATTTGCTGGTTGTTGATGTTTTGCTGTTACTTGATAATTTGTTTTTCCGGACAAGAAAAAAATTGATAATAAAGCAAAATGCACAAGGAAACTAAGTATATTGGACATTGTTATTTTACTTGAAATAATGTAACAGCCACCTCAAGTGCATTGCGAATGGTGAATTACGAATATGTGAACATCTAAAAATTTGAAGTATCATCTCGGTCTCGTTTTAATTGATCTTGGATCAACTTCATCTTGTCTCGTTTTGGCGAAAGAAAGATGAGATGGAGGAGAACAAGACGCAGACATTCAATTTTTCATCAAATTTTTTAATATATAGATAATTTTCAGACAAAATAAATTTAAAATATTTTTAAAACATTTATGATTCATTTTGTGTGAAATTAACTATATAAAATTATCTGCATGAAAGAGTATGAAAAAATTACACTGAAACAAATTTAGAGTATTTTGTTTGTGTCTACGACAGTTAATAATGAAATTTAAAAAAAAATTTTAACAGGTGATTTAATCTTTAGTTTTAATGTTTTTGTTATTTTTAATAAGTTCAGACATAAAAAAATCTTCTAGATATACGAATACATTTTATTTATAAGCTAAAAATTGACAAACATTCATGTTTGCGTTATTCTAGTTAACAATAAAAATTATCACACGACAAAACCTAATTGCACCGATATCCAGAATATTGAGTGTTCACTCAAACATTTAGACTTTATGCTACAATATGGAAAGTCCAGTTTCCCCATTCAACTCGCGAGCATAAACTTAGTATCAGAATAATATTCACACTTTAGAGACTATTTGTTCAATTTTATGTACTCTACAAACAAGTTAAAATTTACTAGTTTTTTATTCTTGTAAACGCGAAGTGCTTAAAAAATGAATTTAGATTTTCAAGTACTTATATCATTTTTTTTTTTTTAAATTTTCTAGCTGTATCGTTTTGAGAATAGCTGCATAAAGTGTCTGCATCCTAAAAAAGGCTATTCTGTCTATTCAATACAGCTTTTTGAACAATATGATAAGTATCCTGAAAATACTCTCCTGATAAATTGCCATCGAAATCCCACGTAACAGCTATCATAAAACCATAAACAATGAAATATTAATTTTATAATTATTAATGAGGATAGATATTTTCCGAATTTTCTAGGATTTTTCAAATAAATTTCGATTTTTTTCCCCAATTTTCTAGATCAAATTATTTTGTATTTTTAAAAATACGTATTTCGACTACAAAGTAGTCATCATCAGTATGAATTAGCTAGTTGTAATGATTCTCTGAGGAGATGTTACTCGTTGCTCATTTGGTGATGGTTTGCCAATTTATTGCAACTAGCTAATTTATACTGATGATGACTACTTTGTAGTCGAAATACGTATTTATAAAAATACAAAATAATTTAATCTAGGAAATTGGGGCAAAAAATCGAAATTTACTGAAATATTATTTAGCCAATTTTGACGATTTGCCAATTTATTGTATAATTTACTGAAACGTTTCCTGAAATTTTGTTATTTTTAATTTGACAAAGTCGCTCGAGAGCCAGCCGTGAATAAGCCCTATGGATCAGATATATGATCAATCAGTGTATGCATACTGTGGATATAAACCTAAAAGTGTATGCATGTTACATTCGGTTGACGCTTACAAGTGCCATCTTACTTTATAAGATACACGAACAGAATTTGTGTCAAATTAAAGATTTCGACGAGTGAAATAAAAGTGTCAAGCGTCGGCCAACTCCAGTTGCCCGCAACCTATAATGGTTAGCAAATGATAGTGTGCAACTGAGCTAGTTGACACTTTTATAGCACATGTTAAAACCCTTTTTTAATATAAATTTAGACCTATCTTATTAACTAAGATGTCTCTCGAAACCGACGGCTGAGAGTAACATGAATACGAGCAAATTAGACAATTTAGTGTTTTGGATCAATAGATCGATTGTAATACTACGTACACACGAAAAATCTATCATATATGTGATCCATAGATCTTTTATACGAATGGTTCTCAAGATATTACTTTTTTGAGAAAATCTCGAATCAGTATTAAATAGATATTTCAATACTTACTCGTTAGAATAATGGTCATTGCGAAATAATTCTTTAATTTTAATGATTGAAAATGAACTGGGATTTTATTTTTGTATTCAACCAATTTATTCTGGAATCTGAAAGTTCTATGTACAATTTATAGAGATGAACGATATTTTACTCTCGCGTACATCTACCATTGTATAACTACTTATCCATATTGATGCTATAACTTTTTTTAAATATTTTTTGTTTAGTATTCTAAATATTTTTATACTATTAAAATGAGATCACATTGGCAACAAGCCAAAAGGTAACTGAATTTGTTTTATAAAAACAAATACATACAAGAGTAGATGGATAGATATTATTTTGTATATTTATTCCTCTATATAAATATTTATAGGTATACAAAATATTACAAGTTTACTTTTATATAGAGACGAGAACGGTGACTGAGTAGAGTGTTATGTTTGTACGTACCTAAGCGTATTACTTTGGACAATGAAAAGCGGGCCATCAAATATTTTTTGGTTTTATTTATTTAATTTTTTTTAATAATATTTTATTTCGTTTTTGTCATTTTGTTATAAAGACAATTTGTTTTCATTAGACAATTCAAAGAAATTTTATTCACCTGGACTAAAAATTGAAGTAATAGTAAAACTAGTAGACAGGGTGCCGTTCGTTAACAAGTAGATATTATGCCTATGTTTTCTTCTTAATTTTTTCAGTCAATATTACAATGTTGAATATTTTAGTTTCTCTGTTATTTTTAGAGACTGAATAAACTTCTAGACGTGTAAGCTTAATAACCTAGCAATATAATTATCAATAAATACTAGATGATAAAATTTTGTTCGGTACATTTTTATTAAATAGAAAGAAATACACTTACAAAAAGCATCGGCGAATATCATATAATTCTTTCCACAAGAGATAAAATGTCGTGCGTTGTGGTTGTATGTATATGCCGGCGCACGATCGCTAAAATCCATCTATAATAATAAAATACTCAGGGAATATTTGACGTTGACTTACCACGGATCTGCGTGTTTGGGGTTAAGATAACATTGTCAGTGGGAATTTTGGTCTTTCTATCATCCTCTCCAGGTGATATTTAAGAACAAGTAGATAAAAGCGTTACTGTGTAACTCAGTGTGAGTTAACTAAAGTCCACCAATATGTGTAAAAAATAATTATAAAAGTTTAACCTTTTCAAATTGTTCAATTTAGAAAAAAATATTATATTGAGTTTAAAATATATTTTTTTATTTTCGCAAAAAATAGGTTTGTTTCTAAAAGATTAAAAAATTTTAGTTTAAACGTTCTTTTAGTCCTTAAAATTCTATGAAAAATGATTTATAAATCGTTTAATAGGTACGATTAAGGAAGTAAAAAAATTTAGCTGTAAAAAGAATATGCCATGCTAGAAATAACGTTATTTTCTTGAGAAACCCTCAAAAAAAAAAAAATGAAACAGTGGAAAATTTTAAATAAACAAAGAATTCTAAAAACCTTCAAACATTGAAATCCATCTACTATAACTGGGTGCCGAGGTAAAAAAAGATTTGCATTCGAATTGAATGATTTGGATAATGAAAATGCTAGATCATAGATCAGGTGTAATACACATTTACTTCAAAATGAGAGTATATTAAAGATCTTTGTTAAAATCATTTATAATATGAAAGCATCATCAACCAAAAGGTTCAATATGAGATTAAAAATTAACGAATCTTTAGCATTTTCAATCATCATCATAATAAAAACTTGACGAGACTTGTTCATACCATTAAATTATAATTAATTACATACAATGTAATTAAATAACACTTTAAAAAAATTATTTAACCCTTATTTTATCAAATGGTCAACATGTTGTTTTTATAGTAATTGAGTAATAACTTAAAATATATATACATTACTTTGCTTCCCGCATAAATCATTTTGAATAAATTTTTAATTTGTTTAAATTTTTTTGTAAGCAAATAAATATATAAGTTATATATAATTTTAGCTTGCAATAAAAATGAATTGTATTACAGACCAATTAAACTCAATAGTGATGAGTTAAATTATAGCTTGTCTAACCAATTAAGGTGGATTGAACTGTGGATCTAACTAGGCAAGCACTTCAGACAGTGTTTTGTGTACATTCTTTACAAGTTATCAATAGAAATTACAACTTGTCAGAGTCTAAAAGGTAGTTAATATTCCTTTGAAATTAAAATTTATGATTTTTCGCGATTGCAAAATATAACACAAAGTAATTTTTTGAATTTTCCATTTTAATTCTCTAATTAAATATTTTTCTAATTCCAGTCGACTCACACAGGTAACTCAATTATAATTAAAAATTGTTCCTGCTCAAATCAACCAAAATAGTTAAAAAAAAGGAAAACTCTTAATTGTTTTTTCGAAGGCAGTGAATTTTTATATTGTTACTAGCTGACCCGTCCAATATATTTACTATTTGCTAATAATACAGAGTAGTACATTAAATCGTCTTACGTATTATCCTGCAGTCGTCTTACCGCTTAGGCGACAATTTTTTGGTTAACATATGACATGAGGTCTAATGGGGTCGTAAATAATGCAACTAATTCATTGCGTTTATGGATAATCATTGGTAGAGATTTTTCCACAATTGTTCTTTTTACCGAATTGTTGTGTGCAAAACGTCGACTTGTCTTGCTGAATCACCCATAAAACAATTTTGTAAATATTTGTATTCACTATTCGACGTTGGCAATAAGAAACATGTTAGATGATATTTGACCCAAAATATGCAAAGATAATCAGATAATAAATGTAATATGTTTTATACACACTCACTTCTGGCTACTTTCAGCAACTTACCGAGTTACAAACGTACTTGGTTTTTCAATAAACTTATCTTGAAAGTTGATATCAAATTTTTGTCGATTAACTTTTGTTGAACCAAACGGCGTTATTTAAGAGCAATTATTGTAATGCTGGATACATGTCGAAAAATGCTTAAAATTTGGCCCGTTTCCAGAAACCAGTGAATGTATTAGCACTGGGGGGCGGTACCATGTAATCGGTTTAAACGTTATAATTAAATGCAGTTCGAAAGGGTTAGGTAAACGCTTCATGTTGATTTCAATTCCGTCGATTCCATTGAATTTATTTCGCGTTGATCGTCAGTTTAGCTTGCTCTTGGATATCTTTGACTTACAGCATTGTGAGTTTGGCGATGTAAATTTATACGTATGCAATTTTTTTAAAACAAAAATTCCACTTAAAATAGTCTATTTGTATTCTTATTTATGACCATGTATATCAAAATTTATCAAAACTCCAAATAAAATTAAACTTTTAATAAAAGGCATGATTGCTCTTGTCAAATAACTCAAATTTTATATATTATTTCAACTTATTTAAAATAAGTAATAAAAATTTTTGTTGTAGTTTCGTAGTAATTAATATACATATATGTTTTCATTAAATAATAATTTTTTCTTGATATTTTCATAAAATAAATATTCCATAGCCACCTATAGTATATATTCTAAACATGTTTCATCCATTTATGAACATTCTGATATCGGGAACAAGTAACCATTTGTATCAAAGTTTCCATTAGATAGATACATATTGCATACAGGTCAAGCTTATATAGATCGTGTAAAATAGAGAACCAATGATCATTCTCAAATTTGTTTCCCAAAGTATGGGATAAATTTTTTAATCAATGGTTTGTCCTAATCAAATCCAACGAATACAATGTTCTTTGGCATAACTTTTATATTTTTATTTGTAGAACTTAAATTAACTAAACTACGTGAACGTAAATTGTTATTAAAAATATTATTTCTAAAAAAATGTATATTAAAATTGATTTTTACATGCCAATATTTAAATCAGAGGATTAAATTTTTAATATATTTTAAACACATTACACATTAAAAGTTTGCAAAGCACTCAAAACACCTCAAAAAATAAAATCTCTTTCGATTGTGTGACGTAATGTATAAATCGAATATATAATACCACAATAACATAAACATTAATTATCAGAAACCTATCAGTTACGGGAAATAATTTCAAAAGTAAAGTTTCGATTCTGACAAACATTAACAGAATATAATAAACAACTTTAATTCAAAATATGAAATTAAACGTAATTCGAACCGTCAATATCATATATCCAACACAATGAGGGTTGATGGTTACTGCATAATAAAACCACTTTAAATTAATAATGACGTAATGACCATACTATACATGCATTTCAAGATAAAATGTGTAAATGACGTAATTATTTAATTAACGTATCTAAATTAACATTTTCAAATATAATAAAAATAGTTTAAAAAAACAAAAAAAAACATTAGTTTATATTATGTGATGCATTATTTAATTACACTTAAAATGTATACTTTTGTTAATTGGATTATTAACCAATGTGGAGACAATGACATTGACTTTGTATTTATTGTCTGCTGCATCAAAATAAAAAAAAACTCTCACAGATGTTAAAGTTTTTAACATTCGCTTGCAGAATTTGAAATGCAATTCTATGAATTATTTTTATGAATTTAGTAAATGAATCTACACCGAACCATCGATCTTAATTATTAGCGTAGCTTATTGGCATCATCACTGCCAACAATTTCTTTTTTTTCAGGTGAATCTAAGTAAATTCAACGCAATTTTATTATAAGAGTAATTTCTTAACAACTAGACGCCGTTAATAGCTGCGAAAATCATTATAAGAAAAAACAGCCTACATTAACATTTTTCAAATTACTGATTAATTTACCAAGAGAATATCTGGAACTGTTAGTGAAAGTCTTTTTCGTCTTCTGAGCAAAATGTCTTCAAGTGATGGTGATGTTATGGATTTGGTATATTTATCAATATACTGAGATAAAGGAGTTTGCTTGGCAAAATATTTATGATATAACCAGTTTTTCAACTTCCTCAAAAGAAATTTTTTTTATAGACAAATGAGATGGTTGCTGAGACCGCAATGTTAGTATTGTTTTTAATATTGATTATACAAGAGGCACCAGAGTGCCATTCCACGGTTGCTCATCTAGAGATTTGGAATGGACGTAGGTTAATAAGCAAATATCCCTTGCTCGCCTGCTCTGCGTGTATTGTACCATTTGTTTCTATAGGAACGGTATGGATTAGGTACACACTTTCACTGTTTCTTCGCCAGGCGTCACTTCTTTGGTAATAAAATCTAAACTGGCAAAGTACTTCTACCGTTACTTCTATTAATAAAATCAGACACAGTACGTCAGATTAAGATTACCATATTTGATGAGCAGAGTAAAAAAAAAATTGGTATAATGATAAAAGTTCTTGTGCAAAATTTAAGACGTTAGAATACAAACGAAATAATACGTCACAGAAAATATTATGACATAATCTAGGCATAACTCTGGTATAATCAGGGACAAAAAAGGCTTTACTAAAAAAATAAAAAATAAATAACATTTTTTTAATCATAATATTTATTTGTTATTCTTTTGGGAAACGTGCTCGCTGGCACGATAAGGCCATGATTTACTTATTTTTGTACATTTTTTAAAGAATCAGAGCTAAACTTGCAATAACCCACATTTTTCGTATCTGAAAGATACATGCATACACAACCAAAAAAAGTGCTATTGAAATTTTTCTAATTAAATTCTTGTTGAATTTAACTAACATACTTCATAATGATTATAATAACCTTAACCAAAAAATTATTTTGGAAATCTTCAACGCATTTGTAATATACTATGCCTATAAAACGGACATAGACTGGAAGACGCCTAAATTATATGCGATTGTTTTATCTGTAATATATTGAAAAGAGCGCAAAACAAAACATTATTACAAAGTTCTAATTTTCGACTAGTATTTCGGCCTCGTCACTTATCCACGCTATAATCAATTAGTAGACCCCAATGTATTGTAACATAAAATATGTAACTATTCTTATCAGTAAATAAGAGACCATAAATTAGTTACTCTAAATACGTTATCATTACGTAAAACGATAAGAAAATTCTATATAAATAATTAAATGAAATCGTTAATTAACTAATAAAAAATACAAATAACCCAGAAAAAATTTAAATGAAAAATACAATATTTATTAAACTATGTTGTATAACCTTTAACCTGCCATAATTAGTTTTAAAAAAGATACGATTATTTATCTCTGAAATATTAAGGTAATGATCAAACTTTAAGACAGAGAAAGAAATATTAAACTAGTCTTATCTCCTACCAAAAAAAAAAAAATCGAGTCACAAAATTTTTTTATATGTTTTTAAATTGATAAAAAAAATATTGAATTTTAGAATTCTAATTACCGGGTTTAATATGAAGAGGGTTGGACATGTTCTAGTTTATGAGTTATGATAAAGATATCATGACATATAACATTATGGTTCATTACATAAAAAACCATATTTCGAGAGAAACATTGGTTAATAAGAAAACTATAGGAAATACTTTGAAAATCTTAGTATATATTTTTTTAATTTGTCATTTGTTCCAGCTTATAGGATATAGGATAAATTTTATCTTCATGTTTTCCTGTTTTGGGGAAATTAAACGATTTTCGTACTTAAGTTTTACTAAGTTCCATAATTTTCAACAGATACCAGTGTAAGTTACTAATTTGGTAAGTTTTGTTATTAAGGATTGGGAAGGCATCCGATAGAAAGCGCAAATAAATGATAATCCATTGCGTGTTATTGGACACGACAAAATCAAACTATATCCAAAAATGTATCAAATTGTTTGATACATTTGGAAATGTTTCAAAATCGGGGTGCCTCAAGCTTAGAACATTCGATTTTTTGCATCCAATTTTAAATAATTAGGTATTAAAATTATAAATTCTTATTCCTATTTAAAATTTCTCAAAATGCAAACTTTTTTGCATTCGATTTGAAATGATGAGGAAACGTTGAAATACTGTACTTTTTTTAAAATCCCTTCCCAGTGTGGAAAATCTTAAGAAATACCAATTGATCCCGATAACTCTATTTTGAGCAATCAAGGAATAAGTTGTTTTTTAGTTTATTTTCGAGCAAGGTCTGCAGCTCACAGAGATACTAATTTCAAAATAAGCAATTGGGAAAAAATGAACCAGATTGAAAAGCTGACTCACACTTAACAACTGTTTTTTATTAAAAATCTACATCTCCCAGGTCGTTATGTCGTGTTTTTGAAATAAATGTCAGTGTATTTACTTTTTTTTAAAGAAATACGTACCTTAAAATGAAATATTTTGTTTTTTGTATAGTAGTAACAAATTAACTTAAATTCTAAATGTAGTAAGCCATTGACCTACAATCCCTATTTTTGATGTGTTTCGAACATTTTAGGGTTTATGCCTAGCTTGAGATACCTCAGCCAAACTCTTTCGTGATATGTGACCTATTTCAGAATTGAGGCTAGGTACTTTTCAAACACATTTTTTAAGAGATAGCTGTTACTATAAAGGTTCTAAAAGCTATTGCTTTAAAGGTCCAATGTGTATAAGACGTCAGAAAGATTAGTCCTAAAAGAGACGCGATAAAGAGAAGTCCTATGCACATCACAAACCGGTTTGTAATCCGTACGAAGACGTTTCCAACAGTTTCCAACAAGGAAAAGAGTTGTCCAAATATTTCATGAGAATGGACATTTTGATTTAAAATTTCTTTATCGGTATCTGCTGGATAACAGGGAAAATTTCTTAAATAAAGCTAAGAAAATTGCTTTACCCAGTGATTTAGATAATTTCGGGCTTAATTACTATTATTAACTTCCCGCTAAGAAAATCGAAGATTTATAAAAATCGGGAAGCTATTGGTTTTATTCCGTTTTGAAAAAATCGAGTTTTCATCCGATCTCGACGTTTTGAGGCTACATGAAGGTTCTCTGACTACCTCTAAGAGGTTGTCACTGTGTCTTTATGTATGTTTGTGTGTGTATGTGTGTTCTTTTTTTTTTAGGAGGGGAGAAATCGTTTTTACGGATTCCAGGCATTGCCTGGATATGTGTAGACTCGACGCAGCGTCATCAGAAACTCAACGCTAACGCCCATACTCACTAAACTAAAGCCCCTTTTCTTCTGTCCTCTTATCCCTCACGGAAACCGCCGTCAGGCATTACTTCGTTCGGGGAGAATATAACTATTGCTTTTCCTTCTGGTGGCTAAGGTGTTATCTTCCTTTCTTCTATCATGTGTAATTTGATCTTGCTCTTTCGATGGAACGCAAGTCTGTGAGGACTTCTGCTACAAACGTATTAGTAGCGTTCCAGGCAGTATCTAATGATACCATCGCTTCAACTAATGAATCTGGTTGCATTCTCTGGTTCAGGATTCTTTCCAACTCTTGTGGATCGAAAACGAGGACATACAAAGAAGACGTACCCGCATTTTCAGCAACTCCTGGGCAGGCCGGGCATTCTGGAGAATCATCGTGCTTAAAGCGGTGTAGATACTTTCGAAAACACCCGTGTCCAGGCAACATCTGTGTAAGATAATAATTGACCTCGCCGTGATTCCGGATGTGTGTGTGTGTGTCTGGGTGTGTGTGGGTGTGAGTGTGAGTGTGAGTGTGTGTGTGTGAGTGTGTGTGTGGGTGAAAACATGTGAACCGCTAATAACTTTCTCGACCGATTTCATCGCGATTTACCGATCGATTTCATCGCCATTCAAAAGTATTTGACCAAACTTAGATTTTGAATACATTTTGGATCGATTCAAAGCGGTAGATTTTGAAAAATCTCAAAAACACTAAGAAAAAAGTTTTTTTTTTAGAATTACTTTTAAATGGATCTATCGAACAACTCCAAAAACAGCTCTTAACCTAGATAAACCACTTCGATCGGTTGGTTTGTTCGAGAGATATCGTAAACCAGAATTTCATAAAAAAGTGTGTATTTACATAACTTTTTGACATTTCTTTTCGGACCTTTTTTGATGAAAGAAGATAATTATTAAAGCTCAAAAACCAAATTTCTGATGAAAGCAAATACTTATTAAAGCTCAAAAACCACGTCGATCGCCATCAAGAACGTGAAAATCTGTTGATTGGTTCGAAAGATATCGTTGATGAAATATTTGGAAACCAGTGTTTTTTTAACATAGCTCCGGCATTTCTTTTGGGATCGTTTTGGGTGAAATAGTATAATTATTAAAGCACTAAAAACCGCGTCGAAAAGAACGTGAAAATCGGTTGATAGGTTCAAGAGATATCGTAAACGAAAAATTTCATAAGAAACTATGTTTTTTACATACTTCGACATTTCTTTTCGGACCGTTTTTGATGAAAGAAAATAATTACTAAAGCTCGAAATCCACGTCGAACGCCGTCAAGAACGTGAAAATCGGATGAAGAGTAATTAGTGGGAAGTTGCAGAGATGGACTTTAGGGTAAACCGTTTTACTAATTTTTATATTATTATGCATTAGCGACTCGTATTATCTTACATTACGTCGTTTTATTGATTGAAAAATAAGCATAGATTGGCTTACGCCCATAAATACGTATGAAACTTCCAAGTGTCATACAGGACAATAAAATTTGTGTTAACATGTTCATATTGGATTTAAAATATAGCTTCTAAAACTGTGATCTTCAGAGTGGTCAGATTCCTTTGAGAAATTACAGATAAAAAATTGATATTATTGAATATTTAATAGCAATAAAACGTATCAAACGTATCATCTCTAGAGTAACGTAATGAGAAATTGAGATTCTGTGTATAAAACTCCCACAATACAATGTTAATGGTAAATTACTTGAATCATGCAGATTCGACGGAATTTGTAACTACTATTTTGTCTTTGTTTATAAAGGAGAAAACTTTTGCTTGCAACAAAAATTAAAAAAGGCTTCCATTTTAGATGTTCGCTAATTTATATAAGGCTTAATTTGGCGACATTTTTTCTTATCAACAATGGAACTGAATTGACTTTTAATACAAAGGCAAAATCAAATCCAGTCAGTATTCCTTCTTTAAGATCGAAAACTTTTATTTAAAGCATTATTCGATATTTTTATTCCTATGTTTCAGTCTCATATTTTCGACAGTTGATACTTTCAAATTTTGTTGATAGTGGCCAATGAATCTCTTTTCTGATTCTGTACACAATCTGTGGAACGAGGCTCCGAAAGGGTAAATAATAACCACTAATGGGTTATTGTTAATAGAATATATTTGGTGAAATTTTAAATTGATTCAATAAGAGATAACTGCTTTCACATTTTTATCTAAACGATTTAATCTGCCTAGACTGTATTTACAAACTTAACGTATATAAATAATAATTTTACACATGTGGTACTTGACCTTTCATTTTTAAACTTGAACACTGTGTTAAGATGAAAAAATAACTTATATTTAAAAAATATGTATACTGAATGTGAGAACATTTTATGACTGTTAAATTCACCGTTCTTCTCACTAATATTTTTAAATTACATGATGGCCAATGTAGTATGTAATACACATTGCGTTAAATAAGGTACAATTCTATTACTATTTATATAAATTCGACTTAAATAAGTTTTTTACGCAATTATTCGTTGAATATTTTATTTAATATATCTGAGTGAGATTCGATTACCAAGAAGAATTTATATGTTATTCGTATAAAAAACAAAGATACGCATTGTCTCTTTATGTTCAACATGAAATGAATTAATAGTTTTCTTTTTCTTTTAGATACGAATACCTTTATAGAACTATTATAATTTGATTACCACACTTGTCGAAAATGAAATACTTAATAGGGATCTTAATATTAGGGATCTTAAAGTACATATTTTAATTTTTTTTTAACTATAGTTTTACAAAACAAGGTTTTTTATGGTAATTTTATCTTTGTCTAGTTCAAGTAACTCAAATTACTCCATTAAAGATGTAGGTATTTGTACTCGAATTCCCGCTTTGGAATGTCGCAAACTAAAAACCATAAACAAAGATGCATTTTTAACGAATATTTAGTCTAACCCAGAAGTGAATTGGACACGCGGGAACGCGTACGTAGCAATATGCAGATGAGAAATATGTGTTATTTTGCTTTGAAGCATTCTCAGATTTGCGACCCGAACACAAATACTTTTTGGATCGAGCGATTGTGTTCAAGATATTTCATTCTCACTCATCCCGAAAGTACAACTCAAATAAGAGAATGATAAATTTCGTTTTTTATCCCAATTTCTTCGATCAAAAATATTTTGTATTTTATAAATCGTCACCAAATTAGCCCCGAGTAACATCTCTTTAGAAATCATTACGACTAGTTTATTCATACTGATGATGACTACATTGTAGTCAAAATACGTATTTATAAAATACAAATTAATTTTGATCTAGATAAAAAATTTTTTGTGAATTTACAATAATTCTGATATAGTAACTTAAAACTGGCCTTAGAGTATTTTTAACCGATTTCAAAAAAGAAAGGAAATATCAATATTTGTTGGCGCATTTGAATTTCTTTGCTTATGGTTCGATTTAAAAATTGTTTTTGAATTGGATTAAGTACAGCTTCAAAGTGACACCATTTTGATTTGAATAAAAAATTCCAGCCCTAAGAGGAGAGAGGAGGCAAAAATTGTGATTAAATTTTATCCAAATAAAAAATTTTTCGTAGCTGAAATAAACAACACTTAAAAGTGAAAAATAATTTTACAAAAAAACCAATAACCGCCTTAAAAAAAAGTAACTAAAAGAAATAAAATTGATTCTTTGGCGCTGACTGAAAAAGATTATTGGTCACCTGGAAATTATTTGTTGAAGTTTTTAATTTAAAGTTATTTTTTACTTTTCAGTTTTTTTTATTGGACAAAATTTTTGTATAAACAGTACAAAATTTTTTATAGCGTCATAGCCAACATGTCAAAAACTTCTGGTTCTTATAAGATATTTGTACATGATCAAATAATTTTTTAATAGTTGAATGCGTTTTAATCGACTTATTTCTGTAAACTCAGATGACGTTGCATCTTTGTTAGAAAATTTTTAGTAAAAACTATTTGATTAACACTAATAAAAGTATCAATATAGTTAATAAGAAAAAACAGATATTTGTGAATATATCTTGTTTCATAATTTTCGTTATAAAAAAGATGAAAAAAATTATAGTCACTTTTGTATCATCCTGAATTTTCCATATATTATTCCCATTAGTCATATATGTCTTCAATATTACTTTCCATTCACATTGACTAGATGTTATTGGTCACTTGATTTCGAAAATAATAGTTATAATGTTCATATCCACCTATTGTTAAAATATTCGAATATAAACAAACTTTTAAAAAAAGTTTTCAAATTCTATGTATATATAAACATTTTGTGTCATATTTCTCTTTTAATGTTGCATAAACTTATTTTTCACAAGTATTATAAATCTTTATACTCTACATATAAATATATACTTCTATATATTCAAATTCAATGGACATCTATTTCATCTGCGAAATATGGTGCCGGACATTTCCCATTCAAATGAAAGAAAAAATAAAGTTTTTTGTTCGTATTTATTTATTTTTTTATTAAATTTATGAATTTTCTGTATTATATCGTAAGCTAATAATTTTCCATGCAAAAAAAAAATAAACTTTTGAGGTGAATTTTGTTTTGCATATGAGAAGTTTTTTTTCTAGTTCAATCGTTAAAACTTATTGTTTGTAGATGAATTTTAGTAAGAAAGTTTAAATTAAGATTTGTTTTGTTACTTTAACTTTTTTTTTTTTTGTATTATTAGTATTCCTTTTTGGTATAATATTTATTCTCATTGATATAAAACATATGACATTTTTTTTTTTTTTTGGATTTATAACTTTTTTTTTTTTTTGAATTTATTTATTTAAATAATAATTTCTGTATTATTTTTATTTAATCAGGAATGCCTTCTCTTTACTCGAAATCTTCATAAGAAATATGGGTTTGTGTGTTTTACAGCCCTTGTGATTTGTTTTATAATATTTATATGTTAAACATTTATTTGAGTTATTTGACATGGATGACAATTTCTATAATTTATTAGTTTGTTAACTAATACTCGTAATTTTTCTATCTTAATATTAAAAACTTTGAATACATTTTTAAACATTCAGCAGTATATCTATCGAACTATTATATGTTTGGATCTGAAAATAAGTTTTTCGATCAACATATATTTTTTGATTGACAATAAATAATTCAAGGCTATAATAAATAATAATAATATTTTGGAAATTTTCTGAAATATTTCCGAGTTTCATAAATCGGTATCTATCTCTTTATATATAAAAGGATAATGGCTAACTGGCATGTTAATTCCAAACCGAAACCGCTTAGCCTAGAAGCTTGCAATTATGCATGGAAATGAGCGACGTTAAGGAACAACTTTGTGAGCAATTTGTAGTAAGGTTTGGGTGAGAGTGTTGGGTATGGTACGTCTTTTTTCAGAAGCATCTCTCCTATCAATGTGAACTCATTTTATATTTATTTACGAACGGAACAAGAATATCTTACACGATCTCCGATCTTCAACAAATGTTTCATAATTGGTTTTTTGAATTTCTGAAATCTCTCATTGAGATATATTAAATTTAATTTGACTAGATGGTTTTTAGGATTGCCTTCTCGAATGATTGGGTCTATTTTTTCTATATTTTTCCTTAAAATACAACAGATTCCCAGGAAGAGTCTATATAATTTGGAGTGTTGACTTTATTTTGAAATTAAGGATCGTATATTATTTAAGATCTTCAAATATTATTACAATAATTTATCAAGTACTAATTTCACGATATTTATAGTATAAGTAGATTTTCTATCGGAAGTCATAATTCCTGGAGCTGTATCAGCATTCAATCGTAATCACTACTTCCACACATTACAATATTATGCAAATTTAGAATAATGTAGAATTATTCGAATATTCAACTGTATTTTTATAAATATGTATTTCGACTACGAAGTTATCATCATGATTCTAGAATCATTACTACTAATTCTACTGATGATACTAGCTAATTCATACTGATGATGACTACTTTTATAGCCGAAATACGTATTTATAAAAATAAAAAATAACTTGATCTAGGAAATTGGGGCAAAAAATCGAACTTTATTCAAAAAAATCCTATAGTTCTCAATAATAATTATACAATTTTATGTAGTTTTAATTCTTTACATAAACCTAAATAATTTTTATGCCAAAAATAGCAGATTTAGCAATAATAAAAATTTCTATTAAAAAATCTTCGGAAAACACTTTAAATGCATTTTATAAAATACTTTCTATACTTACATATGTATTTCACAAACATTTAGATCAAGAAATGAAAACTTATTTTTGACAAATTTTGTAACAAAATTTATAAATCATGAACACCTGTCCATTTTTGTAAGAAATAAAAGCAAAAGTTTGTAATTATAATACATGTTTATTACCCATATTAAATAAGTCTGTCGAAAAAAATAACCATTCTAATAAATTTTAGAATAATAATTTGTCCTAAATTTCTAAACTTTATATTTCATAATTATAATGAGTGTAACAGAACTTCTGTACACATTTGAATAAATTAATGTCTATCAACTTACATCGTATTTTGTTTAAATTAGATACATCTCATTTTCAAAAATAAACAACCTTAACCTTCTTGAACACCTTGTAAGCATTACTTTATTTGTTACATGTCTTTTATTATACATTCAAGTCACCTACGCATAGGCGTCAAAATTTTTGAGTACCTAACATTAGAATGCAATTATTTTATGAAAAAATATTTTATATGTGGGATTTGGGATTACAAAAGTGAATGTAAATTGTTTTTAGCTGTTTTAAAATTTTCTCGAGAACAGCATTCTTTTAATCAATCTATTTTTTATATTTGATTAAAATTTTTCTGATGTTACAATAAAAATTCAAAAATACATCAAAATGAATTATATAAATTAGTATATTTATTTGTACCTAATTTTATTAATGGAATACCTATTCGAGCTATTAATCCAGTTTGACGATAACATTCTTCTGTGTCTTCTTTGTCTTATCAGACATTTCGTTATCTTTAATCTCTTGATGGCTAGGTTTCATTTTACAAATATTGCCTTTCAACAATAAGTTTCATTTTCAAATATCATTTTATTGCCTTTCAACCATCAGGTATTTTGGCAACTAAGGGATCTTTTTGTAACGGGTTGATTAGGGTGATCTGTACGGATTTTGAATCTAAGATTGTGGTAGTCAAGAAACCTGAAGCAATAAAGAAAATAGAAAGAAATACATATACAATTCTGTTTGTTGAATAAATAATAATATAACCATACCTTTTTTCAAGCTTTGTACATTCTAATATTTTCAACACACCTATATATATATATATATATATATATATTTATATATATATATATATATATATATATATATATATATATATATATATATATATATATATATATATATATATATATATATATATATATATATATATATATATAGTTTTTATTCTGATTTCTAATTTTTTATACATAAATATTGATTTATATATAGTACAACAACATAGGTTTATTATCCTCCAGAAGTTCCAAGTTCACTGAAGAATAGCAGCAGGCAAAAATCTAATATTTTGTTCGAAATGCGATTTAAAATACAACAATTAAAAAGTTTTATAAAAATATGCAAGTAACAAAAGTCATTTTAAAGGTATCCAAAGGAAAATTCATTATACGTTCTGCTGTTCAATCTAATTCCTATATTTGAATCATTAAAATAATTACAATTTATTGCTTGTTTTTTAATTTTGTGTAAATTTTGAATCACCAAAAAATGTTAGAATTTTTATTCAAATAATACTAACCTGTTCTTACTTAAAAAAATCATTTACAAAAAACTACGATATTCCTTTCTTTACATTCTAGTCAATACATAATATATTACATAAATTAAACAATATAATTTTGAAATACCTATTATAAAAATTTTGGCAAAAGTGTGTTAAGAATCGCGAAATTGCGTACCTAAAATCATTTCTATGTTACTTCTTGACATATACGAAAAATGATTTTTGTTGAAAATAATATACATATTTTATACATTATTTCAACATAAACAATTATTTTAATATGTCCATGCATACGTATATTTAAACGATATACTACGACGCCATTTTATGTATACTTTAAGCATAAAAAAAACATATGACATGATATTATTTATATTTTAAATTAATGATAGTACAGGTAAAATTTCCAGCATACATAAATATATCAAGCGACACTATATTTTATAACTAAAAATACAAAATGAATTTATAGTTTATTTGAAACAAATCGTGTTTTTTGACTTTTTAATAATGTTAGTCGAGGAAATACATCTTTGAATAGCCCATTTTTCATCGTCCTTTATCGGTTAAAAAAGCATCAAAACAGAACGTTTCAATTACGGTGTCCATCAATATGTTTCTTACATTTGTTTCTATGGTAACGAAATAATAGTTTATCAATCAAATGATAAATTTAAATGAATAATTATATTTTCCATTAAATATAATTACTAATGTAATTTATTCTACCATTCTTTCAATTTTCAAGCCAATAACGGCAATTTGCTATACAATTTTCATGCAAACAATTGAACAAATTAATATACTTTCTATTCGTTAATTATTCCAGGCATCCTACGCAAAAAGGACTTCTTAATCGATTGATGCGCCACGAGTAGCTTATTTTTAATAAAACATCAAATTATGGGCGCCGTTAACATGCTCAACGCAACAAGGAAAATTCTCTCTCGAAAAAAATTATATTTTTAAATGTAATATAAAATGTATTATGATTAAAAAACATGTTTCATAAGAAAATAGAAAAAATTAAGAGATTCAAAGAATAGCAATAAATATTTTACTCTCTTCAATAATTCTAAATTTCCGACATTATTAAAATTCTTAATAGCAAGGAAAGATTAAACTAGCAATTTTAATTAGAATAACCAACACCAAATATTGATACACATAAAATGGATATAAGTGTTAGAACCTGCGCAATTACTATTTTAAATCCTTATACAAATCAAAAATAGCCAAAATAGTGAAAAATTCGATATTCATTATTATTTTCTCACTTAAAAAACTGTGCATAATTAATTAATTACCATAGAGTAGTAATACCAACATAAAATTAATAGCCTGTTATATCGGATCAATTCAATAGTTATCATAATATTCTCTATCTCTCACCAATTCTAAGCATGTAAATCTACTTATCAATCAGTCATATTTTTTCGTTTTCCGTGTTAAATTATATTTCCTATATGAACGACAATGGTATTCACTCATTTACCTTTCCAACTATTATGACTTACGATTATATTTCGTAAACGACAAATAATTGAAAACAAATTATATCGATGTTAAAGTATCCATTAGTTATACAAAATAAAAAATAAACTAAAAAACCCAAGGAATATATTTCATAAAGACAGTTCAAAAGCAGGTGGAGTTACATAGAGTTAAAAAAAAGTATATAAAAAGAAACATATATAATATTTTAACAGGATACATTTTAGACTATACATAATAATATTGTTATATTGAAAAAGAGTATATCCTATATTAAGCATAAATGTAGCATATATCGTCCGTCCATACCGTGTTTATATATTTTAACAAAAGCATGAAAAAATAATATTCAAAGCAAGGTGGATACAACAGGAGTTTTTTTTTGTCACTAAATATACAGGCTATGCATTATAACTTGACCAATATAAATTCAGTTATTTACTATGTTTAAAACAAAACTTAGCAAATAGGTATTGGTTAATAAAAAGATCACAAAAAATATATTTTTTACAAAAAGAAATTATATTAAAATGTAAACTTATTTTGTTTCAGTAAAAAAGCGTATTTGGTGACGTAATATCGGTATATAATACTGGTATAATATATTTAGAACAAAGCATAACCCAACACTTAAAAATATTTTAATTCTAATTAAGAGAACTGTTTAAATTGAACTGACAGATTACAAAAATAATTTTTACCAAAATGACGTCACATTTTTTCATTTTTTTCAAATTTTATACTTTATTTTATTTTCATTAGCGAATGTACCATATTGTTATAAATAAAGAGTTTTGATTATAATTTAAGGTTATAAAAAAATAAAAAGATATATTTGGCAGATTTAAATAATGCTGGCAGTGCGGTGAACTAACAATCCCAAGGCTAAATTGTAAGACTGTTTCAACAAGATTATTCCTTGTGTTTAAGTTATCATCGGTATTGGAATTATTTTAATTTCATTTTGTGAATGTTTATGGGGGTAGTTGAAGAATGTATAATTTTACATCTAAATTGGTTTCAATGTAACATAAACAGGTAGAAGAATTTGATCAGCCCTCAATCCTGAACTATGAGTCCATGTCATTCTTAGGTAAAGAGATAATATCTAAAACATAAAATTAGCATAATTAGTAAAATTGACAGTCCCTATGACTTTAGAAGCACTATACATTAGTTATAGTGAAAAGTTTTTTCCAACCAATTTTATTTATATAAGTGTTGTAGAGACGTTCAAGAAATGCTTCTAGAAATGTCATTATTTTCAACGTTATAATATTTTATATCTACTCTGGAAAAGATGTAATCTATAACAAATGGTCCTATACAACTTCTAAGAATATTATGCATTTTCAAAACTAAACATAAAAACAAAAAAAGGTAATGAAAATAATCATAAATAGAACTTCTTTGTGTATATTTATAGAAGTCTGTTTCACTTAAGCAGTTTTGTTATTACATAAACAAGTTTAAAGTATAAAAAGAGTCCTTTCTTTGTTGATATTATAAAAAAAAAATACAATCGGAGGATACAAATTAAAAAAAATAAACTAAGTATAGAAAAAATCTCGTTTGTAAAATAAATACGATTTTAAAATATGATTGAATAAAATAATTTAAGATTACAAAATTTTCAAAATAAGATTATTTTAGTTGAGTTTTCATAAATAAAATAAATAATTAATAAAAAATCAAAAAATCAACTGCAAAACAGAATACTCAAACGTAATTGACTAAAATGACCGAAACAAGATTGATTAAATTTAAATGAAAATTCAAAGTATAAATTAAATACCTACATTAAGTTAAGTAGCAGCGACCCGATTGAAAATTCTTAACTGAAAGAATAATAATGGGTCTATTGTCTCTGACTATTTCATATTCTTTGCAAAAAAACACATCTTTCACAGTCACGGTACCCATCATCATATCATGTCATTGATAAATACACTTTTAGAAATTTGATTGTGGCTATATTAAACGAAGCCAACCACGTTTTTACTGTACAAAATTATGTATCTGGGCCGTGTTCTTGTTAATACGTCCGAAAGATGTACGTTGAGCGTTGTACCGTCAATTTATGAATATACTTTTGGTTCAAACAATTTTTTTAGATGCAAAATTAATAAAAAATGTGAAGTCGTCAACTTAAAGCAAAGTCCTCGATCAGTCATGTATATGCCTATTGTGTTTTTAAAATTTATTTCAGCAAGTTACTGTTGCTGAAGAAGCGAATAATCTATCAAAATTTAACCCACAGTCATTTTTATTCATTCTTTGAATGTAGTTTCAAAATTTATTTAATTTTTTTTACATGCATAACGCAATTAAATATTTTTGCGTTTTAAAGACTTTTTTTTACACACATAGAGTATTAATTTTTTATTTTACATCATAGATTTTTTATCGCGTGATTTTATCACAGTGGTACCTATATGTGTTTAGATTTATAAAATCAAATAAATAAAAAATTCGTTCCACAGTAGCTGCGTAAATTAAACAAAATACACCTACACAAATAATATAATGTGGAAAATTTCTTTATACATTTATTTTTTAGCATTTACTCTTGTGAACTGCATTTCAGATGCAATAAATAATCATATGATCATTACTGCAATTCCACTGAGAGTATTGTTGGTAAAGAGTGTATTTCAAAGTATCATTTCTTTATCAAAGCTTTAGTAATGCAACAACGCATGTGTTGAAATGCATTCTGACTCATGTCAACATTGTCAATAGTGATTTATTTTATACTAGGTAGAATCACTAGGAATTATTTTGTATTTTCGATAATTAACTTAAAAGTAGCCTTTCAAAATTCTATTTCTTAAGAGGAACTCTTACCGCTGTAATAAGTACACTCCTTAATGTGATATGTCTTTCCATTTTCGTGCATAAATAATTATCCAAATGTTATTAAATTTGGTACGTATATTATTGATATGAAAACGGAGGCCTTGTCGAAGAGTTTTCCAGAACAAACATTTCTAAATATAAAATCAAATTTCGACTTTATTACCTTATAACTTTTTTTTGGTATTTTCATTTAGAAGTGTGCTTATTACAGAGATAACAGTCCCTCGTAAATAAACATTTAAAACTAGTTAGTCATTTGAACTCTCCATGGGATTCATAATTACGTGACTATTGATTGTAATTTTCTCAGAGGTCAGCTTACTTTGCTTATATACCTAGAACCTAAGTTGTATGATAAGTGCACACCAAATTATTTCAAAACATTTTATTTCAAAATTTGTATGTCCATTTTCGTGTCTAAATAGTGTCTGAATAGTGTCACATAAAAATAATTAGGAAAATCGAGAAGACAACGCTGAGTTAGACATATTAGAAGGATTACGAACTTTCACTTATGAAATAGCTACACTTCTATTGCATTGCTTTTCAGTAATTATTCTTTTGTATTGTATTTTAATTTTCAGCTAAAGATGTGGTTAATTATATGCGATATTAATTAATTAGATCGATAGAAAGGGTGATAATGAAATCGGCTTGCATACCTACCTTCAAAGCAAATATGGGATCGGTTATTTGAACTGGTTAATTATATGATTTATGAGACTACTAGTTTCTTATATGCTATGCTATGGACATGTCCATGGACATCTAAAAATGGCATACGTGTTTTTACATTTCTTCAAAAATTTGAAACTTCGAATAAAAAGATAAACTAACATATATTTTCTTAAAGTTTCAAAATTTATTATTCTTGTTTTCTCCAATTAATTTATCGGTACAATAGCTACAATTTCTTTTAAAACATTCGCCTTAAAGTGTAAATTAAAAAAAAAGTCATTTGCGGTTTGTGAGGTAGTATATAATTTCCTAATTATATATTATATTAATCGCAGTGTATTTGAGGATATCCGGTTGATGACCATATATTCCGATTAAATCAAAAATTAATTATACTTAATTTTGAAAAAGTATCCCACAGTCAAAGTAATAATTAGAATTACGTCAGGTTAATTATTAACTTTAAAATAAATAAATAATTTTGGTATAAATTGGTGTATTGGGTAATGCTATGATTATTTTCCCATACCAAGTTTCCTTGTTGTTTAGCAATTAAAATTCATGAATTTACTTATAGTCATGCAAAATAGGTAAATGTATAGAAAATGAAACATTTTGTAATTTTTTTACCTTTATTAATTTCATCGTGTTAATCTGATCTTCTGGTTTGAGATAAGCCTATTTTAAATAATAAAAAGAACGACAAAAGTAAGGGCCATAATAAGCCACATAAATTTCAATTCGCTACCCTTTTTAACGGGTAAACAAACAGAAATAAATAATTTTAGCGATACAAACTCTAGACTAAAACTAATATTAGTCATATTGTATGTATGTCGAGTAAAGAACTTGATGAAAATTGACCACTCGACTGATATATGATTGTTTACATAAAATTGAAACTTACGCTAGTTTCTGCAGCGTAAGTAAAGTGTTTCTTCAATTTAAGTTAAAGAATCTTGGATCCCCTCTTCAAGCTCCTTGTAAATATTGACGATTTAAAAAAATCAATTGTGCTTTTGTCACATAATTCGTCAAGGAGGACAATTAGGTTTTAATTTGAAAAATACAATGTTTATTATGAAATTCAACGCTTTCGATGAATAATGCTCAAAACTCAATAAAATGTTAAGTAATGATATTTTGTCGATTCGAATCTGAATCTGTTTGAATTGTAATAATTATCAATTAATAAAAATTAAAAAAATTACGTTGAAGTTCTTTGTTTATCTTCTAAGTCCTATTTTTCTTGTCTTTTTTATTGTTTCATTGAAAAGTATGGTATTATAATTTTGATAAATATTTATTAAATAAACAAAAAATATCATTAAAATCATAAATACAAGCACTAAGAACAATGTTTTAATGATTATTAAAATATTTTGGATTATGTCCAAGAAAAATAACTGATACGTGTTTGTGTTACCACACCGTTACGTTACTTGTACTTCTAGGTAAGTCAAATAAAAAGTGTTAATATAAATTAAGGTAAATTCTTTTTACATTGGCGTTACTAATTTAATATAATATCAAAATAAATTACATCATTCTTCTAAAAAATATTTTTCTAGTTTTTATTCAACGATATTGGACTATTATATAAAAATTATTTTTTATTTTAGTTTCTTGGAAATCATGGATCAGTTTGAAATCCTTATTCATTTGATATCATTTAATTTGGAGGGCATTTATGATTAAAATTTCTGTGGTGAGGAAGGAACATTTAAAAAAATTTTTAAGTTTATTTTCAATACAACAATGGGCATATGGTAAATTTTCAAATATTTGTATCTTATTTATTTGACAATTTTATTTAACTTTCCTTCATTTTTGGTTGATCAATTTTTGATAATGCAATTTCAACAAAATTTAAATAATACCTACGATTGATTTATTATTTACGCATTTATATGCTCATCAGTTATGAAAGTCAAAATAATGAATCGTTCATAAAAGCCAAAATAGCATATGAATGATTAGAAAATATTTTCTTTTCAATTAAGAGATTAATGAAACTGTTTGATATTTGGGAGGTCATAAAGAACATATTACTTTCTTAACCATTAAAGGGCTTGAAAGAATATAAGATAATATTTAAACAAAAGATTGTGTATCAATACAGTTATACAGCCATCAATTTTGCACAAGTGATTAAATAAAAAAATATTTGATACAAAGCAGTTGCTTTAAAGTAGAAGGAATTCCTACTATTCGAAAACTGTTTCAGTTATTGTACAATAATTGTCTACCTGTGAAAGTAAGTGGCCAGTGAAATGTACGAAAACAGGGATCTAGCAGAGAGAGAATAAGTTAACTAATTTTTAGTTGCTTTTAAACGTGTGGATTCCAATTATGATTAACTTTGGAAATATTTTGTCATAGCCTTTGGCTCTGAATTTTATCAACACCCATAGAGAAACTTTTTTTAAATCAATTTAGGCCATTGTATCAACCATGATGAAAGAATTGTGTATACTTCTTTGTTATAAGCATTCATCGGGTAAAAATACAAACAAACAAAAAAAATTTAAAAGTAATCTCCTTTCTTTTCAAAAATACGCCAATGAGTATAATAATATTACGATTTAAGTTGTCCCATTAATGTTATATTATACATAAAACATAATATTGAAATAATTTATATGCTAAAACAAATAATTACATGCAATTTGAAGTGAAAAAGATTAAACATTGAAAAGATGATAGTACAGTATGGTACATTGGCTTTTAAAATATAAATTTTCATTACAAAATACAAAATGAAAATTATCATAAATATTATTTACTTTCATGTACAAAGTAATTATATTGTAGGTATGCTCCCTGAAAAACGAAAGCAAAAATTATAAAATATCTTAACTATTTTTATTTATATTTAAGTAGAACATTTATATGCCTTTTAATTTCCCATATGCCAGTGTTCGTTATTTTTATGATTGGGCAAATGTTTAAAAACTCTAAAAAAATAAAGGATAAAATTTAAGAGAAAGAAGTTGATAATTTTATGCGTGACTCGCATAAACTTTTCAAAACTATTTAAACTATTTAAATATTTCCATAAGTAAGAATGATTATCTTTAAAAATGGTCTCAATATACAGATTCATTTTCGTTTCTGTGGGCATACGGAAAACAATCTGAAAATTAACCTATTATTGAACGATAATAAATAATAATGCATAATACATAAATTTGTTTACTCGAAAATCATTCATGTATGTTCAAAACCAGGTCATACTTGACTAATGGATTATTTTTTATTGAAAAAGTATGAACAACATTTGATTATTTGCAAATGTTTGTTTGGAAATATTTAAATTAAATGAAGCTCGTTGAGAAATGTGATGTATTTGACGTCATTACAAGAAGTAAAAAATAAAACTTACGCATATTCAAGCATTAAGTAACAAATCACAATCACTTAGGCGTCAGTATTCAGAGTGAAGCTTCTATCTCTTATACCTATGGAAATTTCCATATTTTGCCAATTAATTTGGTTGATCTAATGTTTATTGATGGCAAACGATATAATCACACAAGTTTTTATTCTAATATTGAATGATAGTTGATAGTTCAATAAATTGGATTATGTTATTGGAGGCCGAGCAAATAAACTACCAATAAATAATGAGCAAAGCGAGAACCAAGTCATTCTTGCTTAAACACAGTAATCTTAATCTTCGTTTAGATAGCATGTGTATCATCCTGTTCTTGTCCATAATCTTACAAAATCAGAATAAAAACACAAGACTGCAAGACTATATCTTATTGTATGCCGTAGAAAATTTCCATAACTATTTTGCCTTTGTTTATATTATAATTTTTTGTTTAAATTTTTTATGAAGAATTTATTAACATTTATGTTGATTGAAAACGAATTAATAGGAGAACAAAATCGATGATAATGTTTGTTTTATCAACATTTTCGTAGTTAAAGTTTTCGTTCATATACAAGGTACAGCTAATATTAAACAGGCATCGAAAATAGAATATTTACTTCCATTTTTTTTTTTGCTGCTCCTTTTTATCGTGCAATTTACCATTAACTTTTTCTTATATTGAGGAGTAAAATTAAATAGGAAATCTTAAACACACAAACTGTGTTGTACCAAGAAAAACATATATGAAAGTCTTCGTTGATTTTGGTCTCACTACTGTATGTACGATATTGTTCTTAGTTTTTGTCAAATAACTATGATGGGTTGTGTTAAGAACTTTAAACTTCTTGTTCTGGAATTATTTTTGTTGTGAAAATTTTTGTTCTTGGTTTATTTTGACTTGGATCGCCTGTCATAATATCCTTGTAATGATTATTAAAGAATAAATTAAGTAACTTTATCAGAAAGTCCTTGACCTGACATCTTCCAATCATAATCAATTTGTTATTCTATACATAGGTATATGTTTAGTTAGTTGTCTGTCTAATGATTCCACGTTCAAAATCATTTTCAATATCTAGTATATGTGAATTCTAATAGTACACTACTAGTATGTTACAGTTAGTTACACAGGTGTAATATATTTTTAGTAATAATTTATTGTAAATCATTATTATTTTATGATATGGATAATTAATATTAATGTTTTCAAATATTTATATATTTTATTATAAATGTTCTGTGTGCGTTTAGAATTTGTAATAAATTATTTTTATAGTGTTATTCTTTACACCTCTTTTTAAATAGAGAGACGATTTGAAATATTGTTATTCAGAAAGTATGTAATTTTCTTCACTATAAACAAACAGTTTTTGAATAACCCACAAAATAAATAAAAAGTCGACTGGAACTTCAACAAAAGTACATGCAAACTAAATATGGGCGCCTTTATTTTAATACCCAAAACGCATTATTAAAAAAAACCCACTAGTTTTTATTCACGAATCCTTGTCAGTGACACCCGAACTTAATAAATATTTCACTTAAAGTAAAAACTATTTTATATGAGCTTTAGTTTTCAACTTAAAAGATACTTTCGAAACATGCAAATTAACAATAACGAATTACACATGGTGATTTATATAGGAAATTTATTGTTATTTTTAAATCTTAAACCAGTTTCGACATTAAAATTGAAATTCCTGTTAAAAACCGGAAGTATAATAAATCATAAAACTTTTACTTTTACTATTTCTTTTAAATTGTAATACAAAATTTATAATGTGATAATCAAAATTGAGACTGTTGAAGTGAGAGGGTAGTTATACATTCTTCTACAGGGTGCCTCAAATTACCAATTTTAATTTGTTTATCTCCTAATATAAACAGAATTTTTGAACAAGAAACAAATTTTTAATTTCAAATGTAGTGTAAAAATTTTAAAAAAATATATAATTTTCTATGAGTGCTAGCGATCTACGGTATAAAGCCTGTCATCGCTTTTAGTTGACAGACATCGCACCAGCCAACGTCATAAGTTTCAGAGACTTGTATAACAGAATATTTTACTAAACCACTTATCAAACACCATGTTTAATTTGTAATTGTAAATTTGATTAGCTTTCTGCTTTGCTTTTTTCAAAAACACCTTTTGAAAAATTCTTTTAGGAGCTATGTCAATTCATCGAGTCCCATTATTTGAGAACTAAACCATATATGAAATTAAAAAAATGTATGCCTCTAGAAGAACAACTACACGTAACATGCAAGAATTCCAGAATTCGACATGTTTTGTGGTTGATCCCTTCACGGGAAATGCTCATTTATTTTTTAACAATCAGTGATATAGGAAAAATTTAAATAAAAAAAATTCCCATTTTTTATACAACTTTTGTTCGAACATGTTTTTGTATGTTTTTGTCTTAAAATTATTAAATATGACAAATCGCTGCAATTGTTTCGTTGGATTTGTGAATTTAATTTGTGTTTATCTTTAATCATAAATAATACTTTATTTTTTAAAACTGTTCGCAATCCATCACAAATATTACTAGTTTATGTACTTTTTGTAAATTTTTGATTTTAACAATAATAACTATTTAACTTTAAGGATGATAAATAAATAATTTTGATAATAATATGGAAATGGAAATATCTTATTGATAATAAAATACACAATTCGTATTGCTTCTTAATTAGTTGATTTTTCAGTGAACCCCAAGAATTAATTTCTTATCAAAATCTGTACCAAATGAATTTATATATGTGTTATGTAAATTCATTCATATCAGAGTAAATGAATTGTTTCAGTTGTTTTGTAATTTCAATTCAATACTGCCAATTCTATGACTCGACACTCGTAAAACTTGAATGATCAAATTAATATTAAAATATTAGTTCCAAATATTTGAATGCATTGAAATGCATCTGAAAAAACCCACTACTTACCGACTGTTCACTATCCTTCAAAGTACGGTATAATCGGTACGGTATAGCAATCTACATTTCTTTATCGCATGGTTTTCAAGTCATTTTTAAAGAATTGTATTTTAGGTAGATAAATAAAGTCCCGCCCTCTAACCAAAGTGATTTCCTGAAGTTAACTTTGGAATCAGACAAACATTTGCTATCATTTTTTCATATCTTACAGGATTGTTATGAGAAATATATATTACCGTTCTTACTACATTGTGTGGTCAAAAATTACAATGATAAAATGCTTAACGAAAAATTGTGATAAACCACCCATAAATATGTATAAATAAACAAATTTGATAGTATAACTGAAATATGAACAATAACTTAAATAAGTTATTTTAGGTATAATATAAAATCATTATTTGTAAAACCAAATAGGCACTATACATCGTCGAGACGCTATTTTTGATGTGTATGGATAAAATTTTTAAGTAAACAATTATTTCCGGTAAACTTTCAACCTACTATGAAAAACATTATGAATCATTATACATAATTATCTCACAAATGGGCGTTTATACTCATTAAAAATTCTGATTTCAATAACATAAATTCAGTATGTCAAGCAGTGGAGACCAGTGATTATTGGTGAAGTAGACAATCTACTGAAATACGTTTATATCGAATAATATTCGATTGTAAAAACTGTTTTTTGCGTTTTATGCTATTGTTTTTGTTTTACGTAGCAAACAAAAGTTTAGAAGATTTTGTCTTTCTGTTTGTCTTAAATAAATGAGACACACCCAGAGATTGTTTCATGTATAGCGCAATTGAATTGCTGCAACGGAAAATAATATCTTTGTTAGGCCAGAAAGAAATATTAGAGAAATAACAAACAAGAAAATTGCTATAAACAGTAATTTGAATAGTAGTCATTTTCCAGTGTATAAAAATAATTTTATCTTATTAGAAGAAATAATTAAATTTTAATAAATAAACTTTCGAATGATATAGTGTCTTTCGAATGATTTCTTTATAGCAGCGACGATACGACACAGTTCGATGTATCATTATTAGTCAGTTACAAACTTTGCCACTCACAGCTGTTCAATGAAATTTGGAGTCCGCATAGCACGTCACTCAACTTCAATTAACAATATTTGGCTGCTTACGGCTGTGCCGTTCTGATGCAATGCAGTTTAACTCATGGACTTTTAACATTTGAATACACGCTACAAAAATTCCTTTCATTCATACTCAGCATCAAGCGAATTTGGGAGATGTATTTACCACGAAAAACAAAGTAAAATGCATTCATTGTACGGTATGCAAAAATTATATTAATTAACGTGCTGTTACCGATTTCTGAACTATAAAGCATTAATATTAAAGCTGTGAACAACGTTTTTAAACGAACCAATTTGTAAAATACACATCTATATAAGTAAATACTTTTATTTTGGAATATTTTCACCATAAGACATCGTAATGGACATAGCTCATTGATTTGTAAAGACCTCACTCAGTACTAAATGAAAGAACAAGTATACTAATATTGAGTAATTTTGTGATTTAATTGTGTTACTCGATATATTATACTAATGGCAGATATAAATTAATATTTCCATTTTTTTCTTAATTATTTTCAATTTAAACTTAATGGTTTTGGTTTCGGCGAAAATGAAACTAAATGACGAATTGATAAAGTCCTAAGAATTTTTCATTAATATATCCCTCAGATATAGTCGATAGCCGAATAAAGTCCAACACAGGTACAAAACTTAAAACGGAACAAACATAAAATTATCGACCTATAACTTCGATATAATTAATTTAAAAAGTGGCAGAAGCATGTTAAGCCAAACTTCCAATTTGGCCCAGTCAATGCGTAACTGAAGAGACTTCAATCATAAAAGTTTTTTCCTGCATGATAACAGTTCGAGCAATTCTGGACAAGTGTATGAAGAAAGACTTTTCATTACTTCATTTAATAAGAGAATGTTTTGAGATATTCTTTCTTAATTATTAACTAGTTATCAACACTAGCTTGATGACACCCACCCCCCGACGCAACTTCACATATAAGTGTTAAAAAGCTTAAATTTTTCTTGATACATTTTTTCTTTAATATAAAAGGTTAAAGGTTAAAGGTGCATACATTAATTCTACAGGTCCATAAATTACTATCATTTAGATAAATTTATCTATCAGTATAAATTTATCTAAATAGTGGCTAGTTGATATTTAAAATGATAATCTAAACTAATATTTATAAAACAAAATAATAAAATTAAACTGTATTCTGTATATTTTCAAATAGAATAGTAGAAAAATATTAGGGTCAAGTTTACTTTACAAAAGGTTGAGGTTTTATACGAAGAATTAATTTATACAGTTAATGACGAAACATTAAAAATAATACTAATTATTAATTTATCAACATAAAACAAATAGGCAGACTATTGATACAAGGTTTTTAATTGACTTGTGTTACTTTAGATCACTGTTTTTTTAAACTAAAGCATTTTATATCTTTACAAGAAACGCTCAAAAATGGAAGGTTGTAGGTTTGTGAACTATAGACCTCACTCAATTTCTAAATCTCTATATTAATTGCGAAAAATGGCACACCAGTTTATTTGATATAACTGGTTTATATGTCAAAAAGGAATTTTATTATTTTTCTAGAAACTTCTACTTGCGAATATCAATTGTTTTTAATATTTATTTTAATGCAGCCCCTGATTTATCACTCTCGAAACTAAAGCCTGAAAAAAACCTCTATAGATACTGGAAAATCTATAGAGGTTTTATACTTATCAGTTTAAAACGTACAACTAACGTCGTTCGCTCAATAAAACAATTATTATTATTATGAACACAAGCGAATTGCTTAATTTATGTGTGCGATTGTCAAACTCAAAACTATTTATGCCCCTTTTTGACCAACAACCGAAGTTTTATGCCTGAAATATAACAATTTTGTATAATTTGCAAACCGTCACCAAATTAGCAACGAGTAACATCTCCTCAGAGAATCATTACAACTAGCTAATTCATACTGATGATGACTTCTTTGTAGTCGAAATACGTATTTATAAAATACAAAATAATTTGATCTAGGAAATTGGGGAAAAAATCGAAATTTATTCGAAAAATCCTTGAGTTCTCATTAATAATTATAAAATTTTGTATAAGCTTTCGCCAAATTTTCATCATTTTATATCTAGACAAATCGTCTATGGGAACATATAAAAATTTTTATTCCAGTGTGAACCCAAATCGAATTAAATAATTTAATTATATTAGTTACAACAAAATATTGAATGAAATAGAATACACGCTTTCAAAATATTATTTATCAAATTAAGAGTAAAAAAAATTATTTTGTTCAAAAATAAATGTTTTGATAAATTAAATCATAGTATCTATTTATTAAAAATATTTTTAAGGGGGAGCCAACATCATACAATCGAACTAAACAGATCCCTTCACTATAAAAATTAATATGGAATAAATTAGATTACATATAGTTTTGGGACTATATATTTATCATGGATAATATATATTTGATTTATAAAACATGTCTGTTGAAAATAAGGTAATGGGTACGAAGTCTTACGTTCTACTACTAACTAATATCATTGATATTAAATTACTAATAGTTTTTTGTTAGTTTTTTTTTTTCTTTTTGAGGAGGGATCAAATTTCAAATAAATTGTATTCAAATTAACCGCAAAATGTGTTACTCTGTGTATGTGTTTTTAATTTTTTTTATATGAAATTCACTTGTTTTAGTAACTCAAACTGTTTATCTTTCGAATTTTAAGATATTATATATGTTATTTACAAAATGAAGTCATAAAAATGACAACCATTTTATGACCCGAATTGAAAACAAGTTTGAAATCAATGAGATAAGATATATCTATTGATCAATGAAAAACGAATAAACGTATTATTTATCTCTTTGTACGCAAATCGATACTAAATTTATATCACATACGTCCAAAATACACAACGGAAAAATGATATTATTTGGAGTTTTTCAATCTTATATTACTTAGTTAAGTATTGCCAATGTACCACCACAGAATATATACTAAAATCAGAACGATCTTTTGTTGTCGATTAATTTAATGTTTGAGTAACAAGTTCAATCATCTTGTTGCTGGAATGTGAAGAAACAAAGACAACCGTTAATGTAAGACAGCATTTAATGTGAAACAAAAATAGCATATAACAACACTAAACAAATATTCAAATTATTAAGTTCCATTATATGTGAAGTTAGCTTTGACATCCACATTTCGAAAACATGGCGTCCAAAATTTTGTTACATTGGAAGAGACCGTTCTGATTTAGGTATATATTCTGTTGATAGGGAAGCCAAAGCAGCGGGGATTTTTGACTTTACAAAAAGGCGACAGATTAAGATATGGGAGATACTTGTTGAGTATCTACACCAAATCTTAGCTCTCTCTATATTTGGCCACACGTATAGAACAGTCTATCAGAATACTAAAACGAAAAAATCCATAGTTGGGTTTAATCGAGCGCGTCAGATTAAGATATAATAGGTTGATTTCGTACTGAAAATTATGCATCTTATTAATATGGCGATTTGAGCGTGCCGCAAGAGAATGGGAGGTTCTCAAACTTTCAAAAAAGACACGCTTCCTGTGGAACGCTTAAACGGTCAATTTATTATAGTAAAATGTACACATTTCAGAGCGTTATCAACCTTCATATTTTAATCTGAGAAGCTCGATTAAACTATCGATTCATTTGTTACTATTCTGATTGACAACTCTTTACGCGGGGCACCATATAGAGGCACCACTCCCCTACCGTGTGATTCCACTAAAAAATTTGTCAATGTCTGGAAACGCATCATTTGCGGGATTATACCGATTAACTCAGCTCCAATAGTAAACCGAATGAATGTTTAGAGTATCGACTTTTCAAGTCATGTTTCCGCTGAGTACTTACGTATGCGGACCATATCTGCATTAATATCGCGAAAATGCAGAAAAACCGTTGCCGTCAAGTGATCTCAAAAACCTGAAAAGATTTTCATCCGAAAAGCTCTCCACCGCGAAACTGGACACTGGACCATCCACAAGTTTATCCAAACATGCCCAAAATTCTCTTTCCGGAATAATTTTTTTCTGGAAATCACCGGCGTAGAGCAACTCGTCTTACGTGCGGTGCATTTCAGGGAAGATTTCCCATGCCCCACGATGTTGATTGCATGTTGATTGCGATTAACTGTTCAGTGGGGGACTCGACGATTTTATATATTTTTTTATATAATTAAAATTTGTTTTTCATTAGGTAATGCGGATTATTATTTACACTACAAATTTTCTTCTCTATACATTATGAGATTTCAAATTTTTTTATTAACAAATCGAAAAAAATTGTATTGTTTTTCAATGCGAGTTTTCATCAAAATTTCTAGAACATAAGGCTAGGAAGAATGAAAAGCAGGTCACCTACACTTTCTTATTGAACAAACTATACAAATAAGATTAAAGAAACCTAATTTCTGAAATAAAGTCTGTGAATAAATACATAAAATGCCTGGAAATGTCAATAAGTTGACTCATTTGAGTTACATCCTGGAGTTTTTGGTCGTTATGCGGCCAATGCGATCAAGGTAGCATAAGCCTGCAATTGATATTCTCCTGAAACCTCGTGATTCCCAAGTAATTGTTGTAAGCTTTTTATTACGGATCTTCGATTTTATTGTTGTATTCAAAAATTAGAATTCTTTGTCCATGGTTTTTACTTTTTTAACGTTATTAAATACGGAATAATTTCTACATTTTTCGAAAAAATAAAAAATTAAAGGGTTTTTATTTTACAAAATAAACAGACTTAGATAGTGTGGGGGTGGAAGAGAAATTTGTAAGTTTTTATTTGGGTAATAATGACAGTCATTAATATTTATGTAACTGTCACAAAAAAAATGGTTTTTTTTACCTTTATGGAGGTCCCTTTTTTTCATTATACAAAATACACAAAAAGAACATAAATGATTTTTACGTGACTTCATTTATACGGTCAAGATGGCTACCAGATGTTGACAAAATGTGTGTGAGCGTTTACCTTTCACAAATACGGAATACCTTCAAACACGAAATTGACTCTTTAAGTGAAAAAATATGTCTTCAACAATTTTGTACAATAATCATTGGCCTCAGATCTACAATTGAAAGTCAGAAATACTTTTCAAGTCTTTCAATCTAACTTAATAAGAAACCGATTACAATATTTATTTGATAGCTAAAATAAAATATTTAAATAATTATTGATTTTCAAAATTCTGCACGTATTTTCGTATTACTGTGTCTAATTAAATTTCTCTTCTAATAGATAAACAGATCCATTCGAAAGGTAAATAATAAACTTCTACTTTGGAAACATAAAAGTATTTTCTCATGCTACCATGCTCTCTACAAAAGAAAAATATTAAAAAAATTATTCAATTTTTAATATCGGCTCCGTATAAAAATTTTTTACATTTTTTACATTATACTGTTGTGAATATGAATTCAATACACATAAAAAATTAAGCACTATTTTATGAACAATGGGAACTGATTGAAAAAATAGTTGATAGCATAATCTTTCTCCTTTTGCTGTACAATAATTAACCAAATAGGAAGTCAGTGACATTTGGGCTTACGTTTAAACCATTATATACATTAAATTTGAGAAATATTTTGAATTTTAAATTTGAATTTAAAACGATTAAATTCTATTAAGAAAAGAATACTAAATAATACTTCGAAAGTGTCTGAAAAAACAATACAAAATTGAAAAAATTTTACTTTTTTTAAATTTATTTATTCTGATATGCAAGACCAATGTAACGATAAGAAGGTTTAAACAACGTTATTAATGCGTTTTGTGTTCTATTAAGTTATAAAAAGATGCAATTTCAAATTCTTATTGATTAATCATTGTCAGTTGCTATATAATTGTTGGCAGTTGAGACGATTTGCCAAAATAACATTGATCATAAATTTTGTAGATAAAATTAACAAACCTACATGAAATTTAAAAAAAAATAATAATAAAATTTATATATGTGTTGATAGTTATAGGAAATTGTACATATTAAATAAAAGGTGAATAAATTTATAAAATGCTCTAAGTAATGTTTACAAGTAAGTATTCATGCATGCATATAAATTTGAAATTCGTGGGTGTCACTTAAATCTAGCATTAAATTTAAACTATGAGTGTCTAACTTGTTCAGATTGATATATCCGCTTTTACGTTCATTCTCTGTGTTCAGTAGAACGTTTTATTATTTATGCCTTAATACTTTTGATGGACGAGTGAAATTCATTACACGCGACAGGTAATTTTAAAAATGCATCTAAGTAAATTTACTGTCTTTTAATAGAAAAGTCAACATGCCAGGTCTGACAAATAATTTATAGAGGTAGTTTAAGCTATTTTTATTTTTCAATTGTAAATTCGATGTAAAACAGTGGCGAGGAATTGGGTTACTGAATAAAAAATAATTATTGAGTTTTATACTCTACATGTACCTATACTGAAAATATTTCCTGTAAAATAGTTCAAGTTTGTAACGCTAACAAATATTGAAAGCTCTAGCAAAATTTTGATACAGTGTACATCACAAATCACAAAATTGGTCTATATCCGAATGTGCTAAATACTGTGTTTAGCACGTGAAGTTCGTGAATTCCCAACTTTTAAACCGTAAAAGATTTTGAGGTCGAAAATGTTTGTTTTTTACATGAAGCAACTTTTACGAAGCATTTTTTACTAAACAGTTAAGATTCAAATTTGACTAATAAAATATTTAATTTATTTATTTATTATGTTATTATTAATATATAATACCTATGTATTTATAGCTGTATGGACTAAGTATTGAGTGTATTATATTAATGTTAATGATAAAAATAAATAATTCAAACGTCGATTCTCAACAATAAGTCGAGAATCTAAATAATTAACGCAAAATAAGTTGTTAATTTTTATTTCAATTCTTTATCATAAATTTTATTGAATATATGCAAGCAAATTCGCTTAAAATTTATATAAAATTGAATAAACATAAATTATTTTTTTTAATTATAACACATTATAAACGGATTATAAACCACCCTCAGAGTGCTATGCTTGTGACGTACCTAGTAATTAATAATAAAATATATCAATCCAAACTTACATTTTAAAATACAAATTTATTCAAATAACACGGTGACAAACTTTCAACAATTATAATTATAATGAATGGGACCAAAATCAATGTACGAATTTATACTTATATATAGCACATTATTTTATTCTCTCGGTCATTGCACACTTATTATCTTTCAAAATTAATCTATATATTAGAAAAATTGACAAAAAGTTGAATATACGCGACTTGCTCTCCACCATCACATCCAATTTGAGTGTTTAATAGCATGAGTCACTGAGTGTTCTTAGACCAAACCAAATTTTCTATGTTTGTTAGAATAGGAGATATCTAACTTTGAGTGGATAAAATCCAATAAAATTTTGAATAGCTCAAATTAAAGTTCTTGAGTCACTGAGTGTTCTTTGACGAACTTTCTATGTTTGTTCCATAACATGATAAATCTAACTTTGAGTGAAGAATTTAGATGAATTTCCCATAAAGAGTTGAATATCTGCGCCTTGATCTACTTCATCCCATGCTATTTGAGTGTTTTATAGCTCAAGCGGAAGGTCTTGAATCACTGAGTGTCATTTGATGAGTTGGAGATTGTTGAGAGCTCAACAGACTTCACCTCATCACTCATCCTTTTTTGTGTGATTTGAATGATTAATATAGTATCAAGTAATTTTGAAAATTCCTCAGTTATTTAAAATTTAAAATTGAAATTTAAGCTATTAAATTATTATCAACGGAGCCTGTACGCACTAGTAAATTTTCGGATCGATAGATATATTTTTGAATTTAATTCATTAAATTCAAATTTTGAGGTTTACCTGTATATCTTTAAAAATAATCTTCTTAATAAGATTTTCGAAAACTAAACGAGTTTTTATTTACGTTGTATTGACATGCAGGTTTTCAAATCGTATTTATTTTTCCAAAAGTAATTAAAATTTTGTTAGTGCTACTGCTACAGCATTGAACATTTGGCTAGTCGAATGACTTTTGAAGGTAGTATTTTATCTCCAAATATTTCTATTGATCAAGAGGAGACCTAAAAGTCATATGTTTCCCATATTAATCAATAACATTAAAGGTAAAACGTCCTTTTTTGTATCCTATCCTAAAACAAGACAAAAATTCTATTCATATACTTTAAGTACACAAATATGATATATTCTGTGCATGTAAAAATATTTTCTAAAAAATATACATCTTTTATGTATATAATATTCTTCTGGAACCAATCATTCCAGATGTGAGTTTCAAATATGTTTATGTAAAAATCAAAAACAGGTAAAAAGAGAAAAAAACCTGTCGCCAAAATATATGATGGAATTTATAAACGAACAAAAAAACCAAATGATTTGTACGAGACGGACATTAACATGACAGTTCTGAGAATTTTAATTAAAAGAACTATGCAAAAGATACCTAGGTATATGTTTTGTTTTAAAATGACTGTTAGAAATGCATATGTTTTTTAATATATTTTTAAATAAACAAGTATTTAACACTAATTATTATCAATTTAGTTAATTGAAGAAGTCGTGCCGACAAGTATAATGAGTTTCTCATAAATTTAAGTAAATAAATGCTAAATTTTAATAAAATACATAATCTAATAATTTCCCATTATTGTTGCAATTTATCCAAATTGTAGCAAAAAATGAATCATCTAAGTTAAGCATACTTATTTTGAAAGTAGTTCATATTTTGAAAACTACTCAATAGATTTTAATGAAACTTACATCACACTAAAGGCTAAAATGAAAGTTATACTACTACTGATTTTAAATTGCCTACGGCTTGTTTTTAAATCAATATAAATAAAGAATCTGAAGTGAAATATTTAAAATCTAGATTTTATTTTGGTACTTAAGGAGAAATATCCAGGTTGTTACACAATAGACTGTAATTTGAACCAATTTTCTAACTTTTTTATTAATATTATTTGATAATGTAAGCACAAAATATCAATCGTGACGACTTAAGAAACGAAAATAACATTTATGAGCAATATATCGAAAGCCGTAAAAATATAAAATAAAAATTGATTAAGTATCTAAATTATAGCCTATATAAAATATGTAATATATGAAAGTTCAATAATTATTTATGTGTATCAATTTACACCTACTGTATTTAAATATTACGGTATAATAAGCATACTATTAACTCAATCCCTCTTAATAGCAAACAATTCCACACATAAGATTTTAATTTGATGTTACGTTCTCAAGAAAAAAGTATTAGAAAATGAAATTATTTTCTAATTAATTGACATAACTTATACACAAATTTTTAAGCATAATAATTTTCTCACAATGATTTTCTACAAGATCTACAAACAGTATTACTCATTGTGTGCAAGACTTATGGCTAAAAGAATTAAAATATTTATATATTAAAAAACACCAACATGAAATTCTATATATATATATATATATCTACAATAACCTGTTAATTGATCCATAAACATTAAAAAAATAATTGTTGATTGACAAATTTACGTGCTTTTATCTTTATCTAATTTATAGTAGACAGACAAAACTCATCAAATCAATCAATCAATATAATGTCTGGCTGCGGCAATAATAATTATATTTTATGTTGTATATGGTTTTAAAGACGATGTACATTATATTACAATGTTATCCCAAACAACATTCACAATGTCATAATCAGCTTACAATAAAATGGAACCAATCTTAAGATATTTATAATCCAGAAACCTAATATTTTAACTACATACTTATATTTATTCCATCACCTGGTAGTTCCATCAACTATTTGGAATGAAGTATTGCTACAGAAAAATTCCAGGTCTAAATATTACAAACTGGAACCAAACTTAAATGCCCAAATTTTAAGTTTTTTATAATGTGAAAAAAATACTGCAACTCTTTCATGTCTTCAAAATTAGGGTTATTAGATAAAAATGATATAATATAGAGATAAATTATAAAATTTTAATATAACATAATTTTGACAATTTATTTCGTTTTAAAACATTTAAATTTGTATATTTGAATCAAATATACAAATTTATCACAAAAATACAACTTTAACTAATGTTTTGTAAACAATATGACTAGTGGCAATGAAAAGTGGCAAACGACATCGAATGTAATTGGTCACAAGAAAATTATTTGTTGAAATATTTTTTTTATTTAATATTACATTTTACTTTTAAGTTCATTTGTTTGAAATTGGTTCTATTTTCTTGATCAATTTTTATTTTTGCTTTTTTAGAAATCGAAATACCTTTTAAAATTAATTCGCGAACCTATCATTCATTGTTTTTTCAATTCTACATACAAATAAAGCATATATAACATCTAAGTTAAACACACGGATTTTGATGAAACTTACATTACACAGCACGCTAAAATGAACGCAATAATCTCAAAAAGTATCATTGCAATCCGATTATTGTTTCTGAGAAATACGGTATCAAACATATATATATATATATATATATATATATATATATATATATATATATATATATATATATATATATATATATATATATATATATATATATATATATATATATATGCATGCATTCATGCATATTTACAAACATACATACATTAAAAAAAATATAGCATACTTCTTTAACTGCGTAGTGCATAGAAATAGCTTATTTGAGCTTCTCAAACAAGCGAGGGACAGGCAACAATCGAGAAATGAAGCAGATCTTTTGCAGATCGTTGATTCATGTGCATCAAAGCCGATCATCCATCAGATCATCCATCAGAAACAGAATACCAACAATCACTAAGAATTGAAATACAACGTTTACGAATTGCATGATTTCGATCGTACGCACCTGAGTCGGAAGTCCAACGTTCAGCAAGAAATGAAGTGCATTCACAAGTTACTTATCTTAGACGATATTTTAACAATAATTTCTTCTGTGGCAGCATCGAGCTGGGTGTCAGATACTGTGCAATAAAATGACTAGATTAACAATCAATTAGCATCAGTTTTGCTGAACATTAATGTACAAACTCGTCATCAACAAATAAACCGTGTACGGTGTATATAATAAAAATGTTAAATTCCATTTAAATTGAATACAACTGTAGTTATTGTTTTCGAACTATAATAATATATTATAATTTTAAATATTGACTGTTAAAATTTTAACGGGTCATAACTAATTTCCTGTTTTCATATAATAAAGATATAATATAATATTATATTTATTATATTATATAAATATATTTCTTACACAATTCATCATTTGGTTTGCTTTGCAATACTTACTTAAAATGGTAAATGTGTTGAAGAATGAATAATCTTTTGAAATTTTAAGTAAAAAATTAATTTTGAAAGAATATATCTTCTTAATACATAATGTAATCGACAATTAATTTTATAGAATCTGTATATAATTACGTATAATTCATTTTTGTGACCGATCAAAAAATATTTTAGTTTTTCAGAGAAAAATTACCAATTAAACTATTCATTATAGTGATTTTTAAACTTTCTTCATGTGCTTAATTCTATGGAATCTCAGTCACGAATAGGTCAAATCTACTCGAAAATAAAAATGGTAATCAAATTTGCTCTTACAGATTTCAAGAATATTTTAACGGCCAATTACTTTATTTGACGATAAAAAAAAAAACATAATAAAAGACAAACTAAGTCAATTTTGAAATGCATGAAATAAACTCTTTCTCTTGGTATGAAGTAGCTGAACTGAATATAAAATATGGTCCAGAAAATTATAATTAACGTATTATAACAAAATTATAAGATTTTTGGGTCCTGTCTTAAATTAATTGACGTTAATAACTTTTTTGTTGTATTTCTTGCAGAGAATCAATGTCAGATAATTTTCAAACTCGAGACTGCTTGCTTGCAATCGATTCAAAGAAGTAAACAACCTAGTCTAATGTATTTTCTTTAAAAATAAACCTTTTATCGAAAACCAAAGGAAATCATGCGGAAAGTTAATTATTCCTTACGTTCAATATAACCTCTTAATTATATTGAAATAATTTTAGTCAATTTTAGTCCGGTCTATTTACACATTCAAGTTTACATAAATTCCCATAAAGCTGAATATTGGCATAGTTGTTCAAAACATCATTATAAAGAAAATCTCAAAAGTCCTCATCGTTCCGAGGTGTGCTAAAAATTTGGCACGGGGTCAAAGGTCAAAAAAATGAGTTTTTTGCGCTTTTTAGCGAAACGGTGAGTTTTTTCGCAAAATTACCCCATATCAATAATTACCCCATATCATTTATATCAATAATTTTTTTCCTAAAAGCCACCATTTTGGAGATATAACGTTCCGAAAAGTTGGATCAGTAGTAATCCCTCTATTTTGCACACGTTTCCACGCCACCTATGAGGTAGTGTACAAAGCGCGTTTTTTTTAACGTGGTTTCCCCAGTAGGCCTATTCCACGGGTCTGCTGAGATTTTATATGTTTTAAAACTATTGCAAAATAATATTATATATTATAGTGGGCAAAAACAACGGCGGTGTAATTAAATAAAATACTTAAAATAAAAAGTTAGTCGTCTGATTCATAACTGTCCAAGATTTCTGTTTCTTCTTCTTCTTGATCTTCTTCTCCTTCTTCTTCCTGTTCATCCTCTTGTTCTTCTTCTTCTTCTTGTTCTATTTCACACGTAAACTGCCCCAATAGCGATTCCTGATCGGTATCAAACGAATCTTCAAGAGTTGGTGACTCAACATTCGAGCATGATCGGCCTTGACAGTGTGTGCATGCCAGGGAACAAAACAGTCCAACTTTTCTGCAACCACATTTTGCACTACACCCTTTCTTGCAGTTGCAAAATATTGTGTTGAGAAGTTTCTCAGGTGCTGGTGGAAGTAAAGTTTGAACTGGCTCTAGTGTATTGTCGATCAACTTCCAACCCCAGTCTTTAGGGTCCAGCTGATTACCAAGCCACACTTGAACTTGGTAATATACCCGAAACAGATGTTGATGAGCAGCTACTGAGGTTGGAGGAAGAGAAGCTAAGTTGACTTGTTTTTTATTACGCGTATTTTTCACGAAAGATGTGTATCGCAACTTATCTAAGCAAGTGGTTTTTTTGGGGGCTCCGTACATAGCAAGAAGAAATTGAACTCCGTTGGTGATAACATGTTGTTGAGTTGAATTACTATTTTTAAAAACTTCAGCACATTGTAGTAAATCTTTTTTTTCAAACATTTTGAAAACTGTTGTTTTTCCTCTCCTGTAAAAAGCAGATGTCGTATCGCAGCCAGTTATTGCGTGTAGAAACAATACATGATTTTGACATTTAGGAAAATTGGATAAACTGTTTGATGAATATATTTCCGATTGATTTTGGGCTTTTCCGGGTTTAAAAAAATAAATAATTTTTTCAGTTGGAGTTCGAGCAGTAAGCAAGACGAGTAAATCAACATCCTCACCAACAACAACAGTTGTATTTGTCACACTGAATTTCTTTATCGCTGTTTCAATAATCAATACATCAGCATCATCATTAGCTTGTTCAACGGATATATTCTCAGCAGTAAATTTTGCTTTCAACATCGAAATAAACCTAGATTTATTGTGATTATTTGCAAAGAATTTCTGTTGACTGGTAGGAACTGTCATTGATTCATCGAATATAATATCAGAAGAAGTTGATGAAGCAGCATTTCGACGGCGTTGCTCTGCTGCTTTAATATTTCTCGTATAATCATCATATCCGTCAAATACGACAGTAACTCTGGAACCAAAATGTCGACGTACATATTGAACGTATTTATCTAAGATAACGTTAAATGTTTCCTCGCTATCCCACACCACTCGATGTAATAAGAATCCTCCGTCAATTATGTACGTTGAATTAGTGTTATTAATATCAACATTTATAGTCTGAAAACAATCGTAAATAGCCGACTTCTGGGTCTTGCGCATTCCAATGTCATCAAATAATGTTAACGGATAAGGAGCTAATTCATACTCGAAATATTTCTCAATTTCATCTTGAAAAGCCGCAGTAACACTCATACGTTGGAATAATAACACTGGGTCAACAGGTACTTTTTCTTCGTGAACTTTTACGGTGCTACTCATAGCTAAAAGAGGAACAACTTTGTCAGCGCGTTTAAGTTTAATATCTTTAAATGTCAGTCCAGTTATTTTAGCAATAGAGATAAGCCCAAGTTCACGTGCTTTATAGCAATTAATTGTATTATCACCAACGACACCACTTGCAATCGAGATGACTTTGTTAACCTCTGGGAAAGGATCATGAATCGAGAACCACTCAAGAAGCATTCGTATGTCTTTAGCGTCTTTTTTTACACGTGAATCACTGGCATCAACATGCTGTTCAGTCGTATCCATCCTAACATTAGCAAGATCTTCTAATTTCTCACAAACTGTGTTCATTGCATGCATGCTGTAAACCCATTTACTGATTACACTTTGTTTTGTACTTCTTCCTCGAGCAATACCTCCATCTGTCTTCATGGCTTTCATCATAGACTGTTCGATAACCATGTCTGTAGAAGTTCCACAACTCAATTTATCTGAGCGTCTCACGGTGAAAAATCCTTCGGTAAATTTTTCGTAAACTTCAGGATCCATCGAGTCCTGTAATTGCATCATGTCTTGTAAATACAAGTGTGCAGATTTAGCATATGGAAAATGTCCTGACGAGTGGAAATAAGGTAACATTTCTTTTACACAACTTAAATGAGCTTTCCAGTCCCCCATACGCTCAGCTCTCAAAAATTCTTTTGCAAGTGAAACCATATTAAAATATTGTATCCAAAGTTGCGCTGTTGGTCCTCGTTCCTCAAAATCTTTCAATTTCATATTAAATTTATGAAGTAAAGCACCTGATACTTCATTATCATTTTCAATATCTGAATATGAAAGAGTGCTATCTAATATATGGTCCATATTTATGATTAAATCTGCTCCCATGATATCATTAATATCTATTGTTTTTAATATTGTAATTGCTAAAGCCAGCTGGAGTAGTGTATGTGCTCGAACAGCTCTTGCGTAAGCATGACCATTGAGCATTTTTTCTAATGACTTTGGTGCATAGATTTCTGAGAGTACTTCTTTTATCCCGCTACCTTGCATAATATAACCAATTGCTCCGAGATAAGACATGAGTAGATGAAATCCTCGAAGTCTGACAATAATCTTCGATACTTCAGAGCCGTCAGGTGCGGCTGATACAATTTCTCGAGCTTTCGCATACAAGGGTTGGTCGAAAGTCACGATGCATACAGTGTGGCCGTAACGTTTCGCGTTCTCTAATGCACAAAGTAAAGTCGTATAGACAGTATTATAGTTACTAGCTGGTTGATGGATGAATGGTAAAAATGTAATCTGAGATTTTGAATAATTTGTATGGTAATTTGTTAAGCGCTCAATAAAACCGTTCCAACCAGGTAATGATGTATTTTTCCACTTTCCATAAAACCATACTACATCAGAATTTTTATGAAAAGATACTGTTTCAGTTCCATATCCAAAATCTTGGACATATATTTTACTGTAACCAACTACATCACTATTCTGATAGATCTGTATTGGCACATGAGCTTTTGCTTTGAAGTGTTTTGCTGAAAGAACTTCTTTTATTCGTTGCATAGGTTCTTCTAGTAAAACAGAGTGCTTTGGAGTTACAATTTGAATTATACCCATTATGTGGAGTGAATTGTTACCATCTAGCGTATTAACATTTATATCAGCATTATCTGCAACGTATTGAATAAGTGTGCCACTTTCAGGTGGTAGGACATGAGGAAGAGGATGAAAAACTGCTGCTGACTCGTACATCAATGTATCATTATAAGAAGCACACAAACCAAAAGACGACAAAATTTGTATAAGACGCTTAGACCCGTACCTCCGATGAAAAAAAACTGAAAGACCTAACTGTAATTTGGACTTGAACGATCTTGGTCGAATAGCAGTCATGATACTATGACAAATATTGGTGCATACTAGTTTTAAATGATCGAAATTTGATCGTTTATTTTTTAAGATCATTTGCTCCAAAAAAAATGTCAGTGACTGTGGGATGTCATTATTTAAATCTTCAAACATTCGACCTGGTGGAGGGTAGTAGGAATTATCAAATACCGAGGATTGAATATCTTCTCGAATAATAGATGCTGCTGCTTCTAGAGTTTTTAATCGTTCTTCTTGTTTATTAATTTTTTTATTTTCGGACCAAGATTGATTTAAAATTTGATGGTGACTGTTTATCAAACATACAAATGTTAACGCTCCCGGTTTTTCAGTGATAATAATTTTATCGCCATATTTCAGTTTAAGTCGCAGCTTAATAGTCCTGTTATCTAAAGTTAAAATTTTGCTAACATCTTTTAACTCAGCCAAAGTAAACTGACAGTCATTGCTACTCTCAATGTATGTAAATATTTCCTGCATTGCCAGATCTGTTGCTTCATCTTTAGGACGACCAACTGTACCGCCAGTAGTCGGTTTCAAAAAAGAAGTATAACATTCTTGGTGATACTTTGCTTCAGCAGCAACTAAATCATAGTCAAAGTCGATTCGAGCAACAACAGCTTTCGATATAGCATCGGAACGAGTTCGTGCTACTTCCAAAATTGAATGTTTGAATTGGAGTGTACTTACTTGACAAATTTTACTGCGACGATCTAAGGATTTTTTTCTCTGCAACTCTTCATTCAATTTATTGCCACAAAATAAACATAGTTTTTTAAAACAAAAAGCTGAATCACTTGAACGGGATCAAGTACGAGGAGGACTACTTACTGTAGATCCTGTAGATGTGTTAGCTTCTTGTTCTTCGCGTTTTCTTTTGATGGCAGCAGCAATAGAACACTTCCGCGTATAAATTTTACGACAGTTGCTATGTATTGTCACAGATTTTTGTTTTTTAAGAAATTCCGAGTATCCATCATCTCTTTCAGCACTTGCATTAATCAGTGTCTTCATACCACGATCAACAGTTACAGTTTCACTTTCAGTTAAAAGATGAGTACAAATAAAACAATATTCTGACATTTTTCTTATAAAAATCTAAAACGCACAAAATAGGTTAAAAGATAGGTTAAGATAAGCACATGTTTTCCCTACGCAGTGGCGCTCAAGACTAACGGTATGTATTTCATATATTGGGCATGCCAACATAAAGCAGGTATACGACCCTAGCCACGCGGACAATAGAATAAAAGACAGATGTTATCCCAAGGTTATACTGACGTACAAATTTAGGAACGGGGTTTCATTATACCTGAGATTCTCGTAGTTTAACTTATATTTTACATAAGCAAGTTACAATAAATAATAGCGAACTTATTTTAGTTCTATTACACCTTTAGTGACTTTCATATGTGGCGTACGTGTGCAAAATAGAGGGATTACGACTGATCCAACTTTTCGGAACGTTATATCTCCAAAATGGTGGCTTTTAGGAAAAAAATTATTAATATATTTTTTGTAGAGAATTTCGTGATCTACAATTTTGTACTGGGGTAATTTTGCGAAAAAACTCACCGTTTCGCTAAAAATCGCAAAAAACTCATTTTTTTGACCTTTGACCCCGTGCCAAATTTTTAGCACACCTCGGAACGATGAGGACTTTTGAGATTTTCTTTATAATGATGTTTTGAACAACTATGCCAATATTCAGCTTTATGGGAATTTATGTAACCTTCCTCCTGATTTTAGGCTTAAATAGACCGGATTATTTTATTAGGAATGAATATGAAATAAATGTTATTTTTTCCTGGTTTATTTTCGTTCAATATTTTGAGTGTATTTAAACATAAATTACATTTGATAATGAATGTTTTAAAAAATGATGAATATGCCCCGTTATTATGGCTAAATGGGACAAATTATATTAAAATGGACTTATACATTAATTTTAAGCTCCCTGTTCCCACACATATTAATAACAAAAATCCTCTATTAAATTTCGAATTCGTTCGATTAGATTTTGTATCATTCGATACAGCGTGCCACAAAACATAAGTATATCTCGAAAAATCCCCGAAATATATTATTCCATTTAGGATACTCAATCTATAGAAGATTTATTGTATATTGTATAATGGAAGCATAATTGTAACATAAACATAAATTAAATATTTAATAATTTTCTTCTTCTTTTTTTTTTTTTGTTTAAATTACCTTTGATATTATTATATGAATTTTAGTAGTATTTTTGGTTTTCATACAAAATATATAAACATAAATTAATGTTCATGAAAACGTAACAAAATTCATTTACCGTGAACAACATATTTGTTATTAACAACGTGTGTATACATGGATACTTTCATTTATAAAAACTATTATATAACAAAAAACATGAAGAAAAGACACTAACATTGGACTGTGTATTGTACAGTTTAATGGTATGGTGGATAATGAGGGCTATGTTGATGTTAGATGGAATTCTTAGCACTTCTGGCTAGCACTACTGGAAAATCTGTGGTTCGACTGCCGACAGATGGGTATGATGTTTTTTTTTCCATTCTATCCATTTTCCATTAGACGTTTTATCAATAGAGGTACGAATGTATGTTCAGTAAAACTACTATCATGTGTTAATACAACAAAATTTGTTCAAAAACGTTCTAAGATTTCTAAATTCACTTGTATTAATAATAATAATTGAAATACAATCATGAATGTTTGTGCATAACTCAAACTATACATACAAACAAGAATGGGTAAACTGAAGTATCTTTGGTGTAGATGATAGCACTTCGTCGGGCTCGGGATCCATTCGCGGTAGATGTGTAATTATTTCAATTATATCTATCTTTCAATCTTGATGTACGTAAATATCGATAAAACGGAAAATATTATAGTCTACATTTTTGAAAATTTTTCTGTTCAAAAAGCCGGATTATTGAATCTTTTCATCTTAAAATTATTATGATCCAATATCGACATCACTTTCATCTAAAAATTTAACATTACTATACTTTAAACTTAATGCGATCAACTTCGCAAAGATTTCCATCTTAAAATGTTGTCTCAAACAATTTATATCCTTTTTACACATTTACACGCTTAAAAGAGCATGTGGTTGAAATTATTTGATAATTCGATTTATTCAACATCAAAATAGATTTACAAGAAATTTTAAGTCACCATCGAAACTCATAGAGAAATATAGAGATGAAAGCAGTTCATATTTCTTCTATTTTAGTCTAAAAGTAAAATTGGAAGGTTAGTTGGCTTTACTTCCAAATGCAATGTATGCAGTTTACGAAGGGTGCAAATTTCTGTCTTCGTCACAAATAATAAACTAATATTGCGATGGGCTGATGAAGAAAAGGGATCTCCTACGTCTAATAAACTCATAATTATTAAAAAACACAGCGACATGAATAACGTTTCATATAAAAGGTGTCTAAATAGCAACTTTTTTTAAAAGTGGACCTTTACAAAATAATTGATGTGACATGTCACAGATATAATATTTTAACTATAACGTACTTTCATGATTATTTTACTCCGGGTGTGTGTGAGTGCATGGATTCGGAATAAAAATTGAAATTTAATTAGCTTCTACTTCCTGAGCACGTTAAATAGGTTCAACTTTTTAAAAAGCACTAGACAACCCAAGAAGTTTGTTGTTATGAACTCATACGAGTTGTTTTAATTTTTCTGTACGATTGTGAAAGTTTACTTAGATATTTTTAATAACTTTTATTGTATTAACATAGTATATCGTCTAACAAAAGTATAAATGAATTTCATGCCATTATAAATAAACTTATAATACTGTATTTTAGTGAAAATTAAAAAAATTAAAACATAACACCTCTACTGAGAATCGAATCTTCAGGTTCTTATTGCTATTCGAAAGTTCTCTTAAATACACCATAGATATATTGGTACTCAACTATGAATAACAACCCACACATGGCTCGATTGTTGTTATTAATTGTTATTTTGAATACAACCGAATTCAAACTGTAAAAATATTAACAGTCCATACTTTGTTCAAAATGTTCATGATCGCTGTTATACATTGTACAACATAAAAGTCGTCTCATAACTACCCTCTTTTTGTTCATCAATAATAATAATAATAATAATAATCATCATCATCAGTATTATCATCATCCCCTATACGGTAAATAAGTATATCTATTTAGTGAGTATTTTTAAAGAGATGATAGATATCGTTTGTTATACTACATACGTTATGTACCCTCAAGTCATACAACAATATGTAACATTAAATATCGACACGTGGCGACTTTTTTATTTATTTTAATCATTTTACTTTGCTTTTTACGAACCGTAATTGTTATTGTTATTTATGATATACATACGAATATAATAATAATACACTTATTATTAATTTATTTCTTTGAATTAAAATTTTATTGAGGTAGTTATTGTTGTAATAATCGTTTTTATGATTTTAAATATCTTGACAAATATCAGGGTTAGCATAAAAATTATTTTAATTTTTATAATTGATGATGGTTGGCTTTATCATTGATTATTAACGCTATATGAATAGAATCTTCGCCAAATTAATCTATAATAATCATTTACCATTGGAAGAGATTTGAATCCACAGCTGTCAATTTGAATAGGTAGGTTAACTATACAAGATTTTCTGTACATACAACAAATATCAAAACCTGGTTTATCAGCAAATTCTAAACTATGTTGTCATTATCACTTGTTGTTTGTTTACATACATGCTGTTCTTGGTAAATAAACAAATAATTATCCTAAAATAAATTAAAAACGAAAAATAATAATAAAAGTATAAAATATATATTCACTCCCATGAAAACAATTTTTCCATGATTATTTTGACGAAAATACATTAAAAAAAATAGTAAAAAATGTATATTCCCATGAACTATGAATATCATTGTCTTCTGATACTAAAAAATGCGAGGAACGATATCATTAATTGTAATCATAATAATTAATTATAAAGTTTCAAACACATTTTTCAATGCGAAATAAATCGATAGATTTTAAAAATAATAATTTTTTTGGTCATTCCAAATATTAAGTTTACAATTTTAAAAATTTGACGCTTAAAAAATTAATATAATATAAAAATAAATTAATGTTTTTAATTAAAACTCTGTTTCATTTTTATTATAATCTTTTACATAAAAAGGTAAATTTAAAAAAATACTGAACCTATCGATCATCAGGCCTTTGAAACCATAGAATATATATTCATATACCAAACATGACCAGTTTTAAAATTAAATATAGCTAGGGATGGAATAGTTGCTACTTGTAAATCTAGAAGAAAAACTGGACGCTATTATATATAATATCTAATAAATATTTGCATACATACATAAAAATAAAATAAATTAATTAATTTATTAGAAAAATTTAAAAAAAAGGTTCTTCAATAATAATAATTACACTTCGTTACGAAACAGCATTTCAAATAATAATTGAGTCATTTTTTTCAGAATAAAATGATAATTTTGCTGATTAATAAGGTGAGATATCAGGTTTTACACATCATCGGTGAGTCTTATAAGTCAATCATCGGTGAGTTTTAAGACTCGAATTTTTTAATTAATTTTTGATTTAGATATTACAGGGCACCTTATTTTAATGTGTTTGATCAGAAAAGTAAACTGTTATAATTTTAACGCGTGTGTTTATATGTCTGTGACGTATTTGACCAACAGAACCGGAATTTTGATCTTAAATATAATGTATTTTAAATAAAATATAGATTAGAAAGTATTCTATTCGTTGATTTTTATTGTATTGTGAAACCGATGATGAGTATACATAAAATTTAATTCAAAAAAACTATAAAAGATAAATTCTTTTTATGATTGGATAACAGATTGTTATATTACCTGTTGGTTTCAACGAATGAGAACACAAAGGTAAACTTCCAACTGTGATATAACAACAGGTTGATAACATAAAGTAATAACAACAGGTAGACAACCAGTTATACAACAAAACTTATAGGATTGGACACCTGTGTCACCTGTAGCATGCAAGCTCCACCTATGTTTGTTAGGTATACCTATATCGATTATCTTATTGTGTGTGGAGATTACATAGGTACTACCTAACACAGCATGTGTTTATAAACTTTACGTATGCTATGAACGGAAAAGTTAACGTTCGCTGTCAGCTAACAGGTTGGTTCAAGCTACTGGTTTCTCTATGAAATACTCACCACACATATATAGGTTGGAATACCTTTAAGGTAGAAACAGTATATATTTGGTTCGTATTGATTGGTAATTCAAATTACAGGTAAAAGTCAAATAAATTTTGAAACTCCTAGGAACCGCTAAGTTAGCATGGATGTTTAATAAAATTTATTTAACCAAATCTCAAAAAATTGCTCCCAGGATCCGTTATTGCTCCAGTGATTAGGTAATAATTTAATTATTTGCAATCAAAATTACAAAAACTTTTTTCCTTATATCTCAGCTAATTATTGCTTTTTACTATATTTTTTTAATTCAATTAATTGCTCCCGATTAACTATTTCGGTATTAATCCATTTGATTGCTTCAAGGTTGCACTTTGTACACTCTAGGAGGATTTTGTTGGTACTTATGTGAGCGATGGCTCATATTCTTACGGTGGTTATGACTTTTACAGTAATCGTAATTAATAATTTAATTAATTATGCATAAATAAAAGTAATTTCAAAATCAAATCAAAGCAAATCAAATTGATTAATATCGAAAGAGCAAATTGGGAGCAATTTATTGAATTAATTGATATAGAAAAAAGCATTAATTAGCTGAGATATAAGGAAAATAATTACGGATCCTGTTAGAGTATTTTGGAAGCAAATTTTTGAGATTTGGTTAAATAAATAATATTAAACTTCCACGCTAACTTAATTGCAGCCCAAAATTGGTTTTATGATATATAAATACATAATTATTCATTCATGATTTTGTGAGAAACAAAAATGATTCATTTTCTATTTATTGAATATACAAAATTTACACGTTACACGTATCTAATTATAAATATATTGCATCTGGACTAAATACATTTCAGAAGAAATTAACCATTTATGTTTGAGTTTAAAAAGTTGCATAAAGAAAAAAACTTATTATACCGTATTCGTTCTGGGGAAGCAATAAACAAGAATTTGCTATTGGCCTCTTAAACGGATAAATTCGCACTTCTCTTACTGTCATCGTGCATAATTGGTAATCTACTGGGTTCTTAGCACAACATATCTTCGATTTTTCTCATTAAAATTCAATTTGAACATTTATTCACAGAGGTGAATGTATTCACTTTTTCAGTAATGCTTATCTTTTTTTGACAGGCAACTGAAAATCTAAACTACATGTGGTAAAATATTCTAGTGATGAGCAAAGCCGGGCTAAGACCAAGACTGAGACAGTCTTAGTGTTAGTTTTGCATACTCAGCCGTGGTCTTAGTCTTGGTGAAATACTTGCATATTGTCATTACGAAGGTATTTATTTATAAGGTATAAATTATAAATAACTCACAATTAATTATGAACTCATCAAACACTTTTTCATTGCAATCAAAATCACCTGCGTGGCTGCAATTCTGTAGAGTCGTAAATTTGCTATAAGCGCAAACCCTATAACTGTAACTTCCTGATTAAAGAGACAACTAATGTGTTTTACTCAATGTGATACTGACACTTATGTTTTGTTTCATGTTGCATGCGTGCTCTTCTCTCGGTCTTCCCGATTGTTTGTTTTGATATTGGACTGAGCGCAATGTGTATAATTGTTTGTTGCTATATTTTTCAAATCTGGCTATATAATACTCGTATAAAATACATACTAATAAATTTTATATATAGTTTCATTTTTTTTCAATTTAATATTAAAATCTAATAAAGCAAATTGAAGTTGCTACATACATTTTGACTCATTTATTGAGCGGAAGCTGTTTTTTTAGCTATGTCTTGTATTTAGTATTGGTCTTGCGGAATCAGTCTTGGTTTTGGTCTCAGTTCAGCTTCTCTCGTCTTGGTCTTGCTGGTGGGTAGATAATATTGATCTTGGTCACTATAATATTCCAATATAAAATACTTTTATTTATTCTACTTTACTTATTATATGATAATGAAGAACTGAAATAGCATGCGCCTAAAATTTTGTAGCTCGTTTTGTTTTTCTGCATGCTCTAGCTCTGTTATTTCATAACAATTAATGGTTGTGTAATGGTACCACAAAGAATCAATTTATATAAAATGCAATAAAAATTTTATACTAACCTTTTTTTCTAAGCCCTACCCTGTTATACCAATTGTTTAAGCCCGTTATTTTATTGTAATTACACCTCTTCTTCCAAAAGTAGCACTCTATGCAATATTTATAATCCCTAAATGATCATAACTATCTAAACAGTTTAGAAAAATTTTTCACTCTATACTATGAAGTAGATCTGGCAGGCCCTGGCTTGTAATATAAAACTATTTATATTTACAAGAGGTTGTAAATAAAAATTCTATGAACTGATAGATAACTTTTATTTTATTTTTTTATTTAGCATTTATTTATAAATGCATAACCATATGGTAAAATAAAAAATCAAGATAATAAAAGTTTATGAAAAAAATAATGCATTTGATTGAAAAACAATTAGCAATATTAATTAATCATAATTAATAACATATAAAAATATTACTAATTTAAATTCCATTTTAATTAATAACATTTAACATAACATATATTTAATAAGAACTGTAAGTCGTATACCTCACACGCTGTGAATAATAAATATTTCTTAAAACTCACTATAGGTAAAATTATTTATAAATGGACTCTGTTATGTTATGAATATATAATTCGCTGCAGATAAATTTTAATTCAAGGTTTTATTTATATTAAAAGAAACAAAAAAACAACTCATTTAAGCATACTAACAAATTGATTTCAATATAAAACTTTATCACGCCAATTATTAGTGGAAAGTTATAAACTTTCATGTAAAAATAAAAACCAAGGTAACATTTTGATGTAAAAATTCAGATTTTTTTGTTTTCTTCAAAAATGTTTAAAACTACTTATTTTATGTGAAAATTAATCACGCATATTATAAAGAATTAAAATTTTTGCATGTCCACCAAGTATGAGTAAAAAAGTGACAAATTATTGTAAAAATAATTGAACATGTCAAAGAGGTTAAAATTTCAAGTAAGTAAATAAATTTCACTACCATATCGAAATATTTCAACTTTGAATATTGAATTTATTTAATAATACTTAACAATAGTGCCATAAATCCGTTCAACCCACCAGTATAACAGATTACTGAATCTTTGCTGCACTATGACTCCCAACCATCAACTTCTGAACAGCAATGTCCTTTTGGTTTCCACCAACAACCTTCAACTTCTCGTGCCATAATTGAACAGTTTGAAACTGTCAAATTTCTTCAAAAAATGGTTATTTTTCAGAATCTAAGATTTATTTTCAGCATGAATTTTATACGTTTTTTAAGACATATAAACTTTGTGTAAAGTGTTTTTTTACAAAAGCTTAGCTTGTCAGAAATTTCTTACATCTTTGCTTAAAGAAACTTTAAAGTAAAATAGAAATTTTTAATTTAATTGACAAGGACTTATATTTAAAATTCTTCTTAAATGGCAATTCAAAACAGTTGAACCCACCGAAACGTATTAATGCCATTTAGGGAAAATCTACAGAAGAAAATGGCATAAAAACAAAAAATGGCATAAAAAGTTATTTTTGTGTTTATAATTAAATATATTATTACAAGTAGTAATTATAATTTAATTACCACTCTTAAGAAAAATGCGATTAAAATTTATTTGGTAAATGGCTAAATTTTATAAAAGAAAGTTTATCAAAAATTACATACAGCTATTGATTACAACAACATCAATAATAGTATTATTGTATTATTGAGTTTTACTACAATATAAATGTAAATTAATATGACAATTTACACAAATAATAATATTATTGTGCAAAGTGATATTCTCATTAATACGTTTAAACATAGCCACAGATCTATTTAATTAATAATTGTAGAAATACAAATATATTGTATAAGGTAGTCCATAATATTACATACACCTACAACAATTTCAATGTACATACATTATCTTAATTGTAATTACACCTTCATTGTTTATAAATAACAATATACAATATACATACATATGTATTATCTCTATAATGTAATATACAACATATAATTTAATGATAAATTTATAATAAATAGATCTAGTCTATAAACTATTGTAATTCGTAATGGTATATTTATTTATTTATTGAGTGATACTATACCAGGGTAGATAAAACAAAAAAAATTACAGTAGAATGAAACCAATTGGAAACGGAAGATAATATGATAAAAATGAAAGGAAAAATAAATTACGGGCGATCTGAGTTCGGGAAGTATGGAAGGGGTGAGTTTTTAAGGGTAAAATTCGGTTTATCTGAATTTCCGGCAAAACTACAAGTCTTATGGAAAAAACTTAAATGGCAAAGTTGTAATAAAAAGATCTTAAGCTTTTATATTCACACTTTTTTTAAATAATCTCAAAATTTATGCGAAAAATGCAAATAACCAAGTTTTTGGTTTTTTATTTTTTTTCTCCGAAATTTGGTGAAAACTTACCTTTTTATGTTCCAAATACATTGTAATTTTTTTGATTTAAAATATTTATTTTTTCATATTATTTTGAATAAATATCGAAAAAGCACCCTAATTTTCAATCGAAAAATTTTGAGATTATGTGAAAAAAGTGTAAATACAAAAGTTGTAGATCTTTTTATTACCTACAACTTTGCTATTTAACTTTTTTCCATAGGACTTGTAGTTTTGCCGGAAATCGAAATAAACCGTGTTTTATCCTTAAAAACTCACCCCTTCCATACTTCCCGAACTCAGATCGCCCGTAATTTATGTTTCCTTTAACTTGTATCATATTATCTTGCGTTTCCAATGGGTTTTATCCTACTATAATTTTCTTCTTCTTTTTATCATTTTTTAAGGCTTCTACTCTAGTCTATACATGTTACAATTTAAAAAAAAAATGAAATTTCATTTTACAATTTAAACTTAATAGTTAATGTTGGTAATGATCTGTAATAAGCACTTTCAATATATACTGCATCGAATAATTAAAATACAGATATTGAAGTAAAAACAAATTTATATAAATTTATAAAAATATTTATATAAATATTTCTAATCGGCTATTTTCATTTGTGCAATTTAAATGTATTCTATTCTATATCAAAAAAAAAAAAATATTTTTTAATATGAATATCAAAAATTCAATTCTTCGAGCATATTTGATTCTAGTACAATCTTATTCAATCTAATTTTTAGACATTTCATTCTCAAGTCTAAACTTGAACTGAACGATTATTTTTTAAAAATTTTCGAATTACCAAAGCAATGTGTTTTTCTTGATATTTAAAGGTATTTAAAATAAAAACCAATTAGCAGCTATAAAATATAAAAATGTCAATATCATTTTATATCCAAACTATTTGTTAACCACATCTATAGTCGGTATTATATTTTTAAAAGTTAAAAAGTGTATAAGTGCAAAAAAAAAGAGTGAAATGATTTTCAGTAATTCACATTTTTGTATACCAAATTTCTGGTACTTCCCTTTTGTGCTAATATCACTAGAATACTTGTGGAATTGATTCTCGAACAGCGTACTTAAAACTTTCGGGTGAGTAAAGCAGTCATCCCTTGAGTTTACGCCAACCATTTTCAGTGCTTGCCCCTAACCTTCATGTATAGTCATAGCGAAATACACTTTAAAAGAGGCAAAAGATTTTTAAAATTGTGAACGGATATTGTGACAGCCTTCGACTTATTCGTTGAACTTGACCACGACGCTTTGCCTCCACACATATATTTATTCTCAACCACAAATTTAAGATAATATTTAGTAAAATGTTAAATGTTTTTTTCGACCCAGAATTTACTAAAATTTAAATTCTCTATAATACTAAAAAAATATTCAAATAGCATATATACATCCCTTGCGATAAGTCATAAACAGAACATACTTGTCTGGTCAATGATAACAAATTATAATGATAATAAATTCATTATTATTTTTATTTTTGAAACATCCTGTACAACAGAGGTGTTTAAATTTGATTATACTGAAGTGGACTTGACTGATTATTATATGATATGTATGTATGTATGTTCATTCATATTTTAGGGAGGAGGTAAAATACAGGAAGTGGGTAATCATCATCAGCATGTGCCAATGACCGGTTATAAGTAAGATGGGTGTACGTACGACTGAACCGGGAATAAGTCATCATCATGATCATCTCAATGCAGTTTACTAACTAAACTAAACGCTCTGTGCTACAGATAATGTTACTTAGTTAAGAATATTAATGTTCATTTGTATAAACAATAAATATATATTGTAATTATTGACTGTATTGATATAGATCAACAAATTTGAAATTTACTTTATCGGATGTTTTCATTATACTTAAAATTCATAAAATTATTAAGATAGAAAAGCTTATTTAACCAAATTTCAAAAAATTATTCCCGAATTGGATTCGTAATTGATCTAGTGATTAGGTAATTATTTAATTAAAAATTTTCAATCAAAATAACAAAAACTGTTTTCTTTATATCTCAGCTAATTAATGCTTTTTTCTATAGTTTTTTAATTCAATAAATTGCACTCGACATACACATAATATAATCAGTTGATCCATCAATAAATTATTATATAATAGAGATATCTGCTATGCAGTTATACATATGCCAAAACATCGTATCATATTATATTAGTAATAAAATATTTTCTGGTAAAACATCATGAATCATCAACGTAGCGATTATATATCATACAGGAATATTTTGTTAGAATCCAACATTATTCCTATCAAATTATAAAAATCGAATTAAACAGGTAAGTCGGTCCGGTCTGTAAGTATTATAAAACTAAATTCTCATTTATTTTTAGTGTTATTATTATTATGTAGAATATGTTAAGAGGAGATCTTTTGATCCTCTGTACCCTCTTTTGGAACACTCCATCGCCTGAAGGCAAAAATGCCTCTTGGCACATTTGACAATTAAATTAATATTATGTTGATGACAGAGCCGGTTATTTCGTTCTTATTCAAGCGACGACCGCGTGATAAACAAACTGTTTTTTATAATTGATCAAACTGCCGCTGCTTTTTCTAATACTCCAATCTAAGTAGTCAAATGGGGAAGATATTATTAATTATTAATCAACCTTTATTTACCTTGGTCTCTATCTAAGCTATTAGTTTGTAACAGCATCTATTAGTATTAGGAAATAGCTTTTTATTCATTTAAATAATAAAAGTTGATTTCATAAATAATAAACGGTGAATGGTGTGGACCTTTAAACTGTAGTATATACTTACCTATAACATAGTTGAGTTTTAGGACAAGTTGCTTATAACATTATTATATAGTCATTTCAATCTTGTCAAAATAATTCTATGGATATGAATATTTAGTCAGAAATCAGTCAAGAAACACCACATTCATAGAGTGTGGTGTTGATAATAATAATTATAATGTAATATTGTTGATGTATGTATGTATGTATATATATATATATATATATATATATATATATGCTGTTGGGTCGCCCACACACGTGTAAGGTATAGTTAACACGTAGCGCGTGGTCCGAGTATGATAAGCTCCTTCCTTTTCTCTAGTAAGCAGCGTTCATTATATTACTTACTTTATGTATATATAATACAATCAACGCAATGCAAATGGCTATGCTTACTTTACTTACAATGAATGTTATTTACACAATGTCAATGAATGAATGCTGTGCTGTAGTCTATATTGTTAAAACAGCTTCCTACATATCCGGTGTAGAAATAAATTTTTTGTTTCAGCTAAACACTTACATATTTTTCTTATTTATATCTATTAAAAATTATATTACTACTAATCAATCAATAAGACTTTTGTTTACTGATAAACTTCCAAGAGTTATTAGTAATCCATATATATAATAAATTTCTTAAAAATGCGTATACGTTTTAAAATTTTTCTCAAATCACAAAGATAAATATGGTACAAGAAAAACAAATAGCTCTTATTATCCTTGAATTGCAAATTTTACAATTTCTGCATAAATATAAACCAAATTAAGAACTATAATAATAAGTACATTTGCTTTAATTATGTAATTCAGAATAACTATATTTTTAATGTCAATTGTAAAAATTAACTCACAAAATAATAAAATTTACTACACCAACACTTCGTTAAATTAGTAGTAACTATCGCATCTATCACAGTTAATGTTAATTTTTTTTCCTTACTTTCTTAATTAAAAAGTAGAAAAAGTTTTTTACGAGATATTTCAAATGTTTTAAAATATTGAGAACAATATTTGTGAACAATAATTGCTTAATAAAACACACAATAGGGTTAGCATGTTTAAAAAAGTCCTTAAAAATATTGATTTCTTCATAAAAAAATAAATATTTAGACAAAATAAATATGATTTATTGCCATAAAATTACATTATAATTTAAACCTTTTTATGTATCTAATATTGAGAATACTGGCATATTTCATTGAGAACAAAACATAACCTAACACTTTTAAATATTTTTTTTTAAATTATTAAGATAACGTTTTTGACTGAACTGACAAAGACAACTTATAATTTTTACCAATATGACGTCACACCATAATAGCGTAATGTTTTTGGTCACGTGATATAAACACAAAAATATCGAAATTTTAATTTTAAGATAATAAATTAATCTGATTTTATTACTCAAATTTAGAATATTTAAGAATATTTCTACATAAAACATAAATTTTATGAAACTTCATGCTTTATTTTTCACTACCGAAAGTACCCCCAATTGTATGTTAATTATATTTATCCAATCGAGCGAGGTCTATAAGCGATCTCATTCAAGCCACTCTGTGGATGTGTAAATGTACAATATTAAATTCGATAACAAATAAATACGAAACTCTGAATTTTATAGGTATTTAAAATTAAAAAATACAGGAATTTTTATAATCAATTTTTTTAATTTAATCAGCAACTGAACACTTTATTAAATTTGAGTATTGATGTCTATGAAAGATTCAGGTGTCGCATTCGTCACTTAATATACCATGTATTCTAGATGTTTCGTAAAAAATAAGCATACGAAATACCATTCATAATCCGTTGATTATTTTCGGAAATATTTGTAACGATATTCCAAATATAAATTAACAAATCTATCAATCGTATTTATGATTCAGAGATACCTCTAATTTTTGTATGCTTGCTTTTAATATTGAAATAAATATTTTTATCAAGGATCATCTTGTCTCTTTTTTATCGCTGATTAATCTTCGTATCGGCGTTCCCAACAACTGCTCTATTTTAACGATCGTCATAGGATCACAAAAATTATGTAAAGAATGGGCACTAAGAACATATAAATTATCACATGCATAGTGATAATGTATTTTGGTATTTACCAAAACGGAATAAAACAGAACAAAGAAGTTGTAACAATTAAATATGTTCGCCTGAGATAATGCTAAACGTCCTCATGAACCCTGTACTCCTATGATACTCTCAATCGTAACAGTACAGAGTTGTTGGAGGTATGTTTTTACCTTGAAAACTGTCTTCATAATAATTCGTATAGATATATAAACTAATAAATCCCACTTTTTACGTCAGGTAATAAAAAACCCAAAATAAAGTTAAAAGAGAAATAAAAAATGTTTTATCTCTTTTTATTTTGTTTAATCTGTTGAAAAAATTTTAGAATATTCTATACGGTGATACTTTTTGTTCATTTTTATCCGAATCATTTGAATAAAACCTCCCCGAAGGAGCAAATAGACCCCATAACTGTGTTTAAGGTTCAGAAGTATTCGATTTGTTTTTAAGGAAGGTTTTAGTACAGATAATTTCGAAAAAGTCGACAGTTTATGCAAACAAATTTGCTGAGATTTTAAAATGATTTTTATGGTAAATGTAGTAAACAGCTGAATAGCACGAGTCTATGTATATATAATAGCACCTGGTCATTGGAGTTCATGAACCGTATCATGGCATGAAGTCTACACGTTAATTATAAAGTTTAAGTGTTATAAATTAAATATTACACAAAAATAATAATATTATTAATAATAACTACATAATTACATCCAGAAAAAAAACCCATATATATGACAGTAAATTATTTTTATCTGATTAAAAGTTAATTATTTTCGGCACCAAATATAATAATGTTCATCTAAGAATTGTAACAACATTTGGTACATTTTACAATAAATGGTGGTTATAAAAACTCAAAATATAAATTTAATTAAACTTAAAAAATTGGTGTAACAGATTCCACGTTACCTCTATATTAATGTAAAATTCATAACAATTTATTTTATCACATTTTATTAATTTCTATATACATATTTTATTTTAATTTAGATTAAATTTTAGTAGGATTAGATTTTTACTAAGATTAGATTTTAGCTAAAGGAGTTCGACATTTATTTTTAATTTGAAATAATGGATTTTATCTACTAGATGTCGAAAATGATTTTTATTACCATCTTTGTATTTAATTTCAACGTCAAGTTTTTCATGAAATAAATAATTCAAATTCTTTGAATTTAGTCACTTATGACTTTATAAATTCTTGAAAAATGTAGAGTTCTTTGTTTTTATTTTGAGTTTATTTTAGCCTAAAATACCTAACTTCGCCTTTACGTACAAATTTTGTCTTACAAAAAAACCAAAGAAAAGTATTTCTGCATTTGTTTAATTTACAATTTCACCAACGAACTTTGGACCTATCAAATTATATAAACAAGAAATATCTTGATTCGATTTGCCATCAAAAATCGTTTGAAAGTTATTCCTCAAATTAATACACAAGCAACCACACATTTATTAAATTGTGTTTTCTATATAGAAGTCAAAAATATTAATGCCATAAAAATAATTGCCGTTAATTGAAACACACTTTGTAAAAACGTAACCAACACGTCACAAACAATAATAATTTTTGAACACAAAAAAAACCCGCATCCTTCTAAATTGATACCAATTTAGTTTCTTTTTACAGTAAATTGTAATTGAAAACATCATCATCTCTGAGGGTCTTTAAAATAATATGTGCGTTGTGTTACCTTTATCATAGGGGCATACTCTAAAACGTTAATAAAACATTGTATCCCATTTGTTCTAATTTAAAGGTAATTTCTGATCACTTCAATTATTTATAGTAAGTATACCTATAGTGGTGGATTATGGGAAATAAATGCTTTGATAAGTATCAAGTTATTTTTAATAAGGTCTTTTTTCTAATAAAGGTACATTGTCAATAATATTGGTAATTAAAATCGAAAATAAGGGTACCCACTTTATACAGCGTAGCAGACTTGTTGTGTTAAATTGAAATAAATCGAAGATTGATTTCCATATTTCAAAGATAATGGAATCGTTGATGGCCAATTTTCAAATGATTTCTCACAAATTCACAAATATTCCAGTTTTGCAAAACCATTATTCAACTTAAAATCATTATTATTTCAACTAAAAAAATTTTTTTAAGTATGTAGTAAATGACATGTAGCTTTCTCCCCACTAAACACTAAAATTTTATTTTTCAAAACTTATCTATGTTAAATGTATAACTAATGTATGATAATAATTTTTGGGTATATTATCGAACAAAATTCATTAATTAATCTTTTTTAGTTTCACATACAAAACTAATAATAAAGCACAAAGCAGTAAGATACGTATCGCCAAAATTTTTGTAAATATCCTTAAATTTATTTTGACAGGTTTCGACTTGTCAACATCTATACTAATGTTTATATGGTTCCATTATATGAATTGTCCACGAACCTAGTCAAATAATTCACCTTAGACATCGTTTGTTGAATTCGTTGAGCTCATTAAAAATAATTTCCTGGACAACATTTCAAGCAATTTTTGATCTATACTTAATTAACTCAGCAAATACAATATTCACTTTCACCTGTTAAGGATTATTTTTCCTACCCTGTTCACAATCGGCAATATCAATGAAAGGCAATAAAGTCAAACCATATGACGGATGAATTGTTTTTCATTTACAAAAAGAATTCAATGCTATTTTAGACTAGAGTAGAAGCCTTAAAAAATGATAAAAAGAAGAAGAAAATTATAGTAGGATAAAACCCATTGGAAACGGGGGTGAGTTTTTAAGGATAAAACACGGTTTATTTCGATCTCACGGTTTATTTAGGTAATAAAAAGATCTACAAATTTTGTATTTACACTTTTTTCACATAATCTCAAAATTTTTCGATTGAAAATTAGGATGCTTTTTCGATATTTATTCAAAATAAGATGAAAAAATAAATATTTTAAATCAAAAAAATTACAATGTATTTGGGACATAAAAAGGTAAGTTTTCACCAAATTTCGGAGAAAAAAAATAAAAAACCAAAAACTTGGTTATTTGAATTTTTCGCATAAATTTTGAGGTTATTTAAAAAAAGTGTGAATATAAAAGCTTTAGATCTTTTTATTACCTACAACTTTGCCATTTAACTTTTTTCCATAAGACTTGTAGTTTTGCCGGAAATTCAGATAAACCGAATTTTACCCTTAAAAACTCACCCCTTCCATACTTCCCGAACTCAGATCACCCGTAATTTATTTTTCCTTTCATTTTTATCATATTATCTTCCGTTTCCAATTGGTTTCATTCTACTGTAATTTTTTTTGTTTTCAAAAATTATCTACCCTGGTATATTTATTGAGTTTAAATGAACCGGCTCAGTATTCATAGTCAATTTGTCAATATTTAATTAAAAAAATGATGCATTTAATTGATCATATTGTCGTCGCTTGGAATCTTATAGTGTAATCAATTAATGATAAGAATGATAAGAATTTACAGTTTTTTTCGGAAAGTGTTTACTTTTTGATTTATCCGTGATTAAAAATGCCGATTTTACACTAACAAAAAGAAAGTTTTGTTAATGTTTCTTGAGTATCTCGAAAATCTTTGATCAAGAAATGTGAATAAAACAATGAAGCTTGTATAAAAGAGAGTATAAAAATTTTTTTTAATTTCCGAAAATACAATATTAATTAAACAAATCCTAACTCTTTTTTTTTATATAATTATTAATGAGAACTTTTTATTTTTTCCCCAATTTCCTAGATCAAATTATTTTGTATTTTATAATGCAAATCGTCTGCAAACCGTCACCAAATTAGCAACGAGTAACATCTTCTCAGAGAATCATTACAACAAGCTAATTCATACTGATGATGACTACTTTGTAGTGGAAATACGTATTTATAAAATACAAAATAATTTGATCTACGAAATTGGGGAAAAAATCGAAATTTATTCAAATCATAACTCGTTGAAAGTAACCTCTAGTTTTAGCAAAATTAAAATACGTACTAGTATTTGAGGTCGAATAACACAAAGTGAGCGAATACTCACTGAAACTTTTCGAAAGTACGTTAAAAGTTATTCAAAACGAGTTGTAGTTGATGTCGTTAGTGGTAAGAGCTAAAGAAGCTATAATTATAATAATCTCGTTTACTCAATTTTATAGCTTAAAAATTAGTATAGTATCCCATGGCGTTCCCCCAAATGTTGAAATTGACCGTAAAGCGTATTCAAATAATTTTATCTAAGTGGCAAAATGTGATCCTAGAGGCCACACCTTTTTAAAGTATTCACTTTAAATATTAAAATTCAATTAACTTGAGAATAATTTTTTCATTTCCGAAAAAACTTTTTCAAAAATTAAATTTCCAAAGCAATTTTTTTAAACGTCTCTATAGTCCTTAAAATTTTTTGCAAAATGATTTTTAATTAGATAAGACATCTTTAAGAATAAGAAAGTTATCGTTGAAAGGCCGATCAAATTAATAAAATGAATATACTATATTAGAAATAAAGGTATTTTATATGGTATATTAAATTTAAATAGTAAACTTTTTTCTTTCTTTTTAAGTGTCACTTTTCAACTATTAGGTCATATAATGACTACATTGGGTAATGTATATTCTATACAACAACATCACACAGCAATTTTATGTTGTCACACATCTAAATACTAACTGTAAATAATTTTGCTTAACTTTGTTGATCGGTTGATAACAGCAATTACGTTACGTCAGTGGAGGTCTGGCAAACTATTATTGAATAATATAAGGAATTCAAAAAACCCTCGAACATTTTCACTATAACTGGGTTCCAACAAAAGAAACGAATTCCACTCAGCAGATGGAGCAATCTTTTGAAATTTATATTCATAATCATACACATATCAGTCTATACCGGATTCATTTCTTTAACATAGTAAAAAATTAATTTACATTCTTTGTATCCATACCAATGAAAATTTAAACATCAATAATGAATTGGCAAAGATATTTTCACTTAATAGAATGAAGAATAAATTACTTATCAAAAGGAATTCTCACAACACTAATGGTCCAAAAATAAAACGTATTTAAATGTGTATATGTGGGCAAAAGTACAAGCAGTCTAAAGTCCAGTCAAGACGTTATATATAAGATGTTGCAATTAGTAAATTCCTTTATCGTATCCATTATTATTATCTTTGTGTACATGAATGTTAAATCAACAGATCATCATACCCTACATATTAAACCTTACCACCCAACGCAACGGTATAAAACCAACCTCATACCTAAATATTTTAATATATTATCGAGTATTCATTTTAAATGGAGACGGTGTTATTACATTACATAGACTGGACTTAAGATTATAATATGCAAAGAGTACCAAACAATATTAACCATTTATAAACAAAATTTTTTCCATTTTTACAGAAACATTCACATCGACTCACTGAAACGACTCTTAAATATCAACTACGCATCCAAAATGACTAGAAATAATAGTGAGTAAATGTGAAAAGTTGCACAACTACTTTCATAAGCTCCAATTGGTGAATGATGTTGTCTTTACGTTCGGAAATTTTCTGACCACTTTCGTATATATGATAGTAAATTCACATGGATATAATTTGGTATCTCGCCGTTTGTACGACTGATTGTAAACAATCCGATGTTCCAACAGCTGATTATATATTAAAAGAAATGAATTAAACATATAAAAACAATTAAATGAGATCAAAATTGACCGAATTTGAATTAACTGAAAGTGGAGGTATTTCAATTGAAAATTCGTCTTAAAAAGTGGAATATCAAACAGTTCAAAACATAAATCAAACTGCACCAAACATATTTAAAAAAATATAAATGCAATTATATTGATAAATACCTTATAATAATCTACTACTTTGTTATTTTTGAAGTATCAACGTCTAGTGAAATTTGCGCTTGTAAAATATCGATGACAAGCTATATATAAAGCTTCTATAGTATCCTTCCCTTTACCTTAAAAGGACATATTCTAGCTAACACAATAAAGTATACATTAAGGTATATACCTTTGGACCGCACATCCTTCGATTCGCCTGTCGAATACATGAATTTCAACTTTACAGTCAAAAGTTTATTATAATCTATATACAAAACATATTTCGATCCATCTGTCAAGTAATTGTACTCATAAAAATGGTCTGTCAATTATCTTTTAACTTTACAATAAACGACCTAAATATTATTAAAATTTTTAGCTTACGACAAGTGTATACGTATATATTTGTTTACAAATTTTTAATCAATATATAATCAACTTCTATAGTCAAAAATCAGAATTTTTATAGATTATAACATACTTCCAGCTAAATATTTCAAAGGAGGGAAAAGAAATCATGTATCTTAAACTCATGTCATTATACGTAGATTTGTATTTATAACTTCAGGCATATCTGTTTTTCTAATAAATTCACATTGTTTGTTTAGTACGAATAATAACGATTTATTCAATTAAAAAATTGAAAAAAAGAATAAATAGCAGATGCTGCTACATTTTCAGTTGAGGAAGATTGTCAGAGTGTTAGGTAGTTCAAGTCTCCAACCTATTTTAATATTGACAAACGAAAAAAGGATTGCTTTTTAAATTAATTCCAAGAATTGATGTGAATGGCGTCATATCAACACGCTCAGGCATCTTTCTAGCTATAAATAGATTTACCGCTGAACCAACTTGTGAAAGTTTAAATGAAGCTCTTTGAATTCTTGTAATATTAAATATACACACATTTATTCAACAACTATAAAACAGTATTTGAATAGAAACAGGCAAATTTAAATGTAATAAACATACAGCACCAACGTCCATCTTATGAAATTGTTATTACGTCCAACATCAGCAAAGAGTCAGTGAGTCCAAAGATACTATAAAGATGTGAATATATATGTATAATACGATTCTCTTGCTTCTTGGTACCAATGTTAAATATTATATAAGTAACTGTAAGTGTAGTGTAAGTATTTTATATAAAGGGTCATTCCAAACATTATCTGATACACCTCGTGTACGTAGCCAGTAACAAACAGTATGCTTAGCACCACTACAACGTCCTTCTTATATATTTATGTGAGTATGAATGTACGTAAAATAAAATTACAAGGCATTCCTAACATCCCATCAGGCGAAATTAATATCAAAACTTGGGTGGCAAACTTTATACATCGGTGATTTTTTAATATTTCCTATTCTCAAATTTACTTTCTCTAAAAACTAAAATTGTCTTGGTTAATACTATAATTTACGTTTTCGTAACGAAAAGAAACGTTAACACACCTCAACGTCTCAACTTTGATTAGCAGTGAATAACATTAAAACAGATTTCAGTTTACTTTATGATTTAGAATTGTTCTAGGTTTTAAAAAAACAACAATTTTTACCGATTAATCTAATTAATTTCCAATCTTTATTTCTATGGCCTATCCATTTATACTTATTATCTTTCAAACGACACGTGATCCAGTACGTCTCACCAATAGCGATGAGCATAATTGGTCTTGATCTTGCTTTTTTACAAGATTATCCATACACACACAAGACCAAACATGCAAGACCAAGACCAAAACCAAGACTGAGCATGCAAGACCAAGACAAAGCTAAAAATCAGCTTCCGATAAAAATATGAGCCGAAATGTAAATGGCAACTTTAAAATGATCATTTCGTGAAATAAAACGTTTTTCTATTAAAATTTTGAGTTTGCTATATAAAGTTTGCTATTCAAATTTTGAGTTTGCTATATGTTAATACCACATATAAAAAGAAAATTGCGTTTCAAAGGCGCTTCATGTTCAATTGATGCCTTGTATGCGTCAAATGAATATATTCAATGAATATGCAAATACACAAAAGAAAGTTTGCGTGGATAGGCCACTTCTTGAAGAGGCTATGTAATATAATGGGCCGAAAAGCCTTAGGCAGCTATTCTTAAGGAATATAAAAACGTAGAAGATCCAGGATAACTCGGAAGAGGTCTGTTGAGGAAGACATAGAAGAAGAAGGAAAGATCTAGAGAGATCCTGAGTAAATGGTCAAGAAACGAATACGGGGGAGACATCAGTTGTCGCCCTACGTTCCTCGGGGGAATATAGTAATATATATATATATATATATATATATATATATATATATATATATATATATATATATATATATATATATATATATATATATATATATATATATATATATATATATATATATATATATATATGATGTCTCCCCCGTATTCGTTTCTTACATACACATTAGTATGTATTAAATACGAACAAATGAACAAATATAACAAACAACTATAAACATAGTCTCAGTCCAAAATCAAACGGGCAAGACATCATCACTGGAAAGTACTGACCAATTTTTCTAATCCTACAAATAAGAGATAAACCAAATGAAACCTATTGATAACAGTAGAAAAATAAAAATAAGGATCAAAACGAGTGGATCCTTCAGTTTATTACGGAGAAAAATAAAAATATAGATACTCAACAGTATAATTTATCTATGCTATACGTTTCTTTAAATCAACAAATTTTTGACTTATTTTTTAGTCAGTTTTACGAGTAATATCTAGTCAAAAAAGCTTCAAAACTTCAAAAATAATAAAAAATATTCGAAATTACTGATTATAACTGCTTCTAAGTTATTTGAAAACACAGAAACTTTTGACTCGAAAATAAATTCTGATAACAAAGTCAAAAAGTCAAGACCATGGTCGCTGAGTTAATATATTTTATTCACTTTCATATTGAAAGTATAGATTTCATTTCTATTATAAATTATAATATCAATAGACATGATGAGATTTGAGAAGAAAATATCCCTGTACCTATCATGTACACAGACTTGAATTCTCCTGCCCCACATGCACCCTCATACTAAACATGTAGGGATTCATTCTCCCACGTTTAAAATCTAATAATAAATACATTGTGAGGTATGCATATTATTACGAAAACTTTAACTTATTATTATTTTATTATTATTATTAAGTTTCTTTATTGCAAAATATTTTTCATTAGAGATCGTTTTTTATTTGCCAAATAATATATGGTTCAAGAATATTTCCAATTATCAATATAAAACTCGTTATCTAAAAAATATTTGATAGAAATATTTTAATTGATTTATTATTCAAGAATGAAAATTAATGTTGAATAATAGAAGGAAGCAATATGGAAAATGTGATTTTATATATATATATATATATATATATATATTTGTATATATGTACATATATATATATATATATATATATATATATATATATATATATATATATATATATATATATATATATATATATATATATATATATATATATATATATATATATATATATATATATTTGTATATATGTATAAGGCGTTCGTAATAAACATACTTAAAATTAAAAGCAAAACAACAATTTTTTCTGTAATTAGCAAAGCGAAAAAATTTTTTTTCCATACTTAATTAACGATTAAATACCGAGATTAATGATGGAGATTAAATACCGAGATTAATGATGACCTTTTCCGTTGACACTCAAACACTCCGCGCTAAGATGATAGGCAACTTATCAATTTTCTCCGTTATGTTGAATATTTCAGAGTATATTATTTTAGTATCCAGTCATTAACGTTAGAAAATATTGAAGCAGAAAAAAACATTTCGGTATGGGTGTACATAGAATCACCTAATCAGTCCATTTCCACGTGTTTGCTTGTCCATCTGTCTGTACGTCAACAGGATAACTTAAAAAAGAAAAGACATTAAATTGCAATGACATCTATAAAAAGTTCTTGAATCTGCAAAATCAGTCCATTGGATCCAATGGATCCATGACCTAAATTTTTATTTCTAAAAGGTAGAAAAAAATCAAAAAACAAATACTGTTTGTTTTTTAAACATATGTATTCGTAAATTTTTTTGATTAGCCGGAATATTAGTAAGAAATTAGCTAGTAAGAACATATATTTGCAATACATATTGTAATATTATATATGTATTTATAACTGTATGGACTGTATATTAAGGCTACTTTACGAATATTAATCGTTAAAAATAGCTTAAATATTGATACTGACCATATTCTAAACAATTTACTTTGTATTATTTCTACTTGTTGTATTTAGATTTTTTCATAGTATCGCTGTTTATGTATTACTTCTCGGATTCTGGGCATTTTTTACACAAATAGTCTAATTTGAAGAATTTTGGTGACTATATATATATATATATATATATATATATAAAGTAGTAATTAGTCATAATCATAACTATGGTTGTAGAAAATAAATTTTAATTCAAATTTTTAATAAATATTAGAATGTTACGATTTTGGTTCCAGAAGGACAAATTGTCATTTTACAATTGTAAAATTATTGAATAATAGGAATTCCCAACGAGCTGAACAAAATAAATATAAGTAAAATAAACAGGAAAAAAACGCAAAACCCAGCACTTATTAGAGTCTCACAATGTTGATCGAATAGGTTATCATCCTATGTTAATATCGATCCAATTAATTATAAGATTTGATTATATAAGCAGGTATAATAACAACAAATTTTTACTTCCAGTACGGCTATTATTATCGAACATGAATAAATAAAAATTAAAAACAATTATTTTAATCCATTCAAACATGCAAATTTGATGAAAACGTTACTGAAATAATACTTTCTTTAATTATACAATATTAAAATGAAGTTCTGAAACATAAGTGATATATCTTTCTAAAACCGAATGCCAATCGGGGTTCAGGAGTATGGTTCCTCCAGAACCCTGATTGACATTCGGTTAAAATATTATTATCTTTTGCCCAATTAGTTAAGCACTTATGTAACACAGTTAGTTAGACCCGAAGTAGTAAGCCGCAAAATTATTTTAAAAGCGAGTTTAACTTTGAACTGGCGGAAACGTGCATGAGCAACAATAGGCTGTCATAAATTAGTCCCCACTAATTTTTGAGCTCACAAGGAGAAAGCAGCAGATACAATTGGACATTCTGACTTCCGTAGGATTTTATTAGACTTTCTGAATTTTTAGATACTCGGAAGCGCTTCATGATATAGATCTCAACGAAGCTCTTAATGCAAGCTACAACCTAATACCTCGGACGCTCTTTTATACTGATGCTACACAATATTATTTAAGCTGCTCAATTAGATTCTTTCGCTTGATGGCACAAGGAAGAATATCAGGCTCTAAAATTATCCGCTTTACTATCAATACATTTCATATGTCATAAACTGCGAAAGCGCTTGCACATTATGCAATCTTCAACAAAAAGAAAGTTTACATCACATTTTGTTTATCTGTCCCTTATATAGTTTCACACGTACTAACTTTTTGTAGCAATTTAATTATGTTCAATCCATACACGATCTATTGAATATAGATATAGGAATTCAAAGAATAATATTTGGTTACCTCAAAACAATTTTATGTACTACGTCATTCGTTCTTAATGAATAATATAGATACATTATGAAATCTAAAGGCCGCTTAGCGATTCGACCATCATTAATTCTATTATTACATTTATTAAATTATTTATTTATTTAGATTTGTTTTTGTCGTTGTCATGAATACTGTCAATTACTGATTGCAATTAATTTTTTAATTTTTGAAGTTGAGCCCTTGATACATGTAGACGTGTACTTACATTATCCATCCACTCACACAAATCATATACATATATTAAGATAAGTACTACTGCCAAATGGTATCCTTGCCTTAGACCCTAAAAAGTTTCGAAATTAGAAGTTACACAACTACTACTCGACCGAATACAGCAGTAAGTGTCTGTATATATTTAGATTTAATAATATGCTTGAATTTTGATGACAAACCAATATTCGAAAGTTTTATCCAAAATAATGTGTACGTCTACCTTATGAAAGGCCTTCTTAAAGTCAACAAAACAAAAATAAGTTTTGGATCTCTGAATACTAAGTCACTTTATCAACTATAGTTTTCAACACATAGATATTATCCATGGCTTTAGGTTGTACACAGTTAATTACATTGTTTTCTTCCAACCAACTACATTATCGCTCAGATACGAGTTTTGTGTATAGTATGGTAAGATTTGGCATTAAAATTCGAATTTGGTAGTTCGTAGGATCATTAAGTAGTTTACTGAATTTATTATCTATCAAATTTCATTTGATTTTTCTTTATTTTATTTTTTTTTTATTTTGAGTTTGAAAAATAAAAATAAAAAAAATATTAGTTACACTAACGTTAAGTTTTCCCACTGCTTGATAACATTGTACATAGAAGCATTTTATAATACCTTGAAGAATCCTTGGAAGCACAAGCAACGAAAGTAAAACGTAAACTGTGATACCATCGATGCAAACGCAAAAAATTTTGTTAGATTGTATCTTTACTAGCCAGAGTAATTGTTGAGGTCTGTATACTTTCGTAATTAATATGGAGATGATCTCGAGTATTAAATTTTAAATTTACTAATATTGTTGAAAAATAACTCACAAATTTGATAGTCACAAATTTGATTTAATAAAACGCTCTGAATAGAAAAAGATGGTCATTATTGAGTATACAACCGCTTCAAAATAACAATGCTTGAATTGAATCTGGAATTGTTTCCTTCCAATTGTGTATAAACTTTTTTTTACTGGCTAAAATATTTGATCTTTATTTTGTTACCATTGCGTGAAGTTGTTTTTTTGATACAAGATGACTCGAAAGTGAACTCAAATTTTTGAAATTTATCTCGGCAATTCCCATCAGCGTTAATTTTTGGAAATTTTTCAACCTTTTGGTTGAAAAAATCTGTTACTTTGGCTTAGAAACATCAAGAGATATATTGTATGCGCAAAATTCAATCTTCCTCATAGTCGATTACACTTTTCGTTATCAAAGATTTGAATAATGCATACATGAATAAATTAACTAGCTACTAACTGACAACTGTGATGGAAAATTTCTAATATATTTTTTTTGTCCGCCTTCTCCAGTATACCCATTCTTGCTCCGTACTATTCATTCTTCATGTCTCCTCATTTGACCTACTTACCTATACTTCCAAGGGCTCCCAGTTATGCCTAATATCTACACCAAATTTTCTCATGGTCTATGCAATTATTAGCTGAAGTATCGCAAACTACCAAAATGTGTGAGTTTCGATAACGATTCAATGATTTTATGCAGATTTAATTAATTTACTACTTTTTGCATTATGATTTGTGCTAAATTTTAAATGTCCACAAAATAATATGAAAATTACGTGATATTTATGGCTGATAATCCAAATTTTCTTTGTTTCAAGCATGTTATTAAATCAAACCAACTATAGATAATAGTACAATATATCCGACTTAAAAATAAGGAGTGTTTCGTAATGTTGTTGTGTAGCATCATCATCATTTAATGTTTAGGCTTCATTTATTTCTGTTCGGTCTTCCTTTTCCTGCACAGTACTACACCTTCCTGTTTTCATTTCCTATTCTTTCTATCACCATGTTCCGTTCTTGTCATTCACATATACGTTACACAGATATTAATATATATTTGTATTTTTAGTAAATTTTACTATTTGTTATATATGTCACACAAACAAATCTAACAGACTCCTGCTCCTGTATCATCAGTAAAAAGGACAATACAATGTATAAAAGGGCAATAATAATACATATATAAAAAGGTATTGTATTGTATATGTTATTTTTTCCTTAAAATACACCAACAGTAAGTTATACATTCTTCATTCTTGAATCATTCTCTCTCATTAAATATTTATTGTAAGGTTAAATTGGTTTTTTATACGTATTTTAATACTAGACACCGATGTCTCGACCAAATATTATATCAAAAATAACTAAAGGAGTCTTTTCTGATTGATTCTGTTAGTAGTCAACGAATTATAAGACGTAAACATTCTATGTAAACTGGTAGATACTAAATAATCGAATAAAATTTTATACCGCGTGGATCTTTCAAAAGTTGCCAATTATTTACTAGTAATTTTATAAATCCTTCGTCATGCTTTGCATTGACAATTAAAAAGCATTATAGAAACTTGATAATTGTAGCAAAGTAATGGACTTTTTATTGCTATAAATAACTTAAAAATTATTTTCGTTTTAGTTCGATTTCTTATTTGAGCGTGTTATGTTAGATTTTTAAACTTTATTTTAAATATAAAACCAAAAACCATCGCTAACATTAACCAAACGTATAATTAATCGTAACCGACACCTGTAAAATTTTGATTTAGAATCATATTTTTGAATTTTACCTTGATATCAGAAAGTAAATGTCTTCAACATTTTAGAACAGTCACGCGGCCAGTAGTAGGTGAAAATTAATTTCAAAAATTCCATTATATAGATTTAGATTAGATGATAGCTTAAATTAGCCTTGTTGGGAAAATATATGGTCTAGCGTACTCTCAACTATCCCATTCAAAGCTTTTCAAGTCCACTGGCTGTTTGCGAAACCATCAATCTTATCCCTTCACCTTATTGGCGGTCTGCGTTTTTTTGAGTTTGTAATTTAATGATACCCATGAAGTGCATTTGCTCATTCATCTATGATCTTTATGTCTGATAATATTTCCAGATCATTTACATTTCAGTTTTTAATACTGAATTAAATCATTAATTTTTGTCATTGATATAATGGTTTTAGACGTAATCCTGACATAAAGGCTGTAATTAAGCATTGCTCTTTTCATAATTTTTTATAGCTTGAAATGGTCTGATCAAATGATTCAGTAGCATATGTTAAGATCGGAAGGATCCACACATCCCGAACATTAGTTTTTAATGAGATGCTTATTTTTCTCTTAAAAATTAAATTTAGGGATCATTCACTTTTGCAAGCTGATTGATTAATAATGAATTCTTTACAAGTTCGTCTTCAGAATTATTTGTGAAATTGTACTTTTGTTCAAACTTGAATGTCATAAACATTAACGGGCAAATTAATATGAATCGACTCCCGTTGTTTGTTATACAATTTTGAAGACAAGTTCAAACAGAATACTCTTGACAAAAATTAAGTATTTCTATAATAACAGCAAAAATTAAAATTTTTTATTTACTGTATACCGATAATAACCAATCTGTATTTTTGAAGTTAATTGTAGTAACTTCCGAAAAAATAAAAACAGCAACAAATTAAATGCACTATTTTTCTAGCATCGTTGTGATGCACGTATAATGCACATATTATTTACTGCTTCATACATGAATGCACAAATGCATGTGTAGTGTATGCATATAATAATAGTATGATATCCTATATATATATATATATATATATATATATATATATATATATATATATATATATATATATATATATATATATATATATATATATATATATATATATGAGAAAATTTCTATATAAAAATTCAGTGGGGCATTATGCATACATAAACATAGAATCGGAAGTTTTGAACTTATGTCAGCATGTGCAGGTTATATTGAAAAGAAAACTATAATACATTATTTACCTCCTCGGTTCATACAAGACCAACAACAATAACTATTCGTTTATTTAATAAAGATTGAATTTAAAGTAATCACTCACTCTACATGTTTTTATACTCGACATACATAATATGTCAGAGTTTATTAATTTTAGTTTAAAGTTTATAACGCTACCTAATATTGACCGCTCAAACAGAAATTTGGTATAAGTGCTCGCATTGAAACATCTAATTAGTCCATTTCCGACTGTCCGTACATCATCACGATACCTCAAAAACAATAAGAGATAGCGAGGTGAAATTTTCCGGTACTTATTCTAAACATAAAAATCGGTAGATTTGATCCAATGGATCCTTCACCCAACTCTAAAAGAGCGAATAAAAGTTCAAATGTTTATTTTTACTTGAAACAAACAACTTTTTTTGAAAGAGTTTTTCGTAAAATGTTTGAGTTATCCACAATTTTAGCTCCAATTTGGTTTATAAACACATACAGGTAATATCAATACATATTATTATTATACAAGTATATATAACGGAATAGACTGGATATTTATAATATTTTATGAATGTCAATTCAAAAAAGTCCAGACAATGATATATTCAATTATATTTCGAGTGTCTAAGCAATTAACTCTGTTAGTTGTTATGTTCACTTGTTAAAGCTTTATTTGTTCCAATTCTATATTAGAATAAGAATTTTAGATATGGATATCATCCATACCCACTTTGTGGTGTATGTTTAAGTCAGAGCATTTCGATAAAGGCTAATACTTGAAATAAATGAAGCTAAATACTTGAAAAAATATTTTTGGTTTAGATAACTTTGGTTTAGTTTTTGAAAATAAAGAAAATTAAAAGTTTACAAATTAAATTTTCGTGAAATCAATATTTCTTGTTATAACAATATTTAATCAAATGTTTTTATTAATTTTGCGCAACATATGTTTGAATCAATGTACGGATCTTCTATCAGACATTTCCAAAAAAACAATTGACAAATTTAAGAAAAAATAATTTTAGTGGACCGCGAGAAGCTATAAAGATGTGATGGTATGGCAATCTTGATCTTATTAATATGAAAATTTATCAGTGTACAATTGCCATTCCAACATAAGTAACCGCGATGACTACCTTAGAACTTATCATCAATAACCGGTAAATACGCATTGTTATTATTTTCGTTTTTATCCCTAATGCCCATTTACATTTCATTTATAAATACAACTTTAAAAATTTAAATGTGATTTACGGTTTTTCGGATGCCGTTTTAGATTACAATAACAAAAAAAAATGAATATCATAATAGATATTCTCTGACAGAAAAGAAGAAGAGATAAAAAATTTAAGAGCATTCAATGCAAGAATTATTTTTCCCGATATGTCATAAAATAGTTTTTAATTTGTAATTGAATGATCTTCATCTAATAATAACAAATACAGACGATAAAACAAATAAAACGAAAAAGACCCACTTATCAGAATTTCCATATACAAAAAACTAGTTCTCATATTGGGTTAGTTCTGGGTCTAAACTGACAACTCTCTTAATTTAAATATCTTAAATGTATTTAGTTTCTTCTTACATGTTTTATAGCTAAAATATATTATCAGGTAAATCGTTTCTGTAACAAATAACTTAACAAAATAAAAAATCATACTATAATACAAGTACTATGTTTATTTTCCTGATAATAAACCCTCAGTTTCTGTATGTAACAAATAAAAAATGGTAAGCATTTCTATTTTGAATACATTTGTTACTTTAATATACATATTGGGAAAACACTCAACAATACTCCATTTATTATTGTTATTATTATTATTATAATATACTCAAAAATTTTCATCTCTCATCTATCTTTTTCACCGATACTCGAATACCACATCAAAATAAGACTATTAACTGACTGAGTTGAGTACCAGTCATATATACAAAATGGTGTTAAAAAATTCTGTTCAAATTTGTATTTTTATTTTTCTAATTGTTTTCTGAATCGTTATAACTCAAAGAGTTGCAATGACGCAAAACTTTTTCAACTTCAAATCACTTTAAGACCATATAAGCATCGATTACTGTCAGTTGTGTGTAATATTCCAGAGGCCGAGAAATAAAGCTGTGAAGATGAAATCGTTGAAACTTCCAACTTTTGATTAGCACTTCGAACTTTTCATTAATCCCCCCCCCCCAGACTATACAATAAGAATAATAATACACAATACAATATTACTAATCGGGAGATTATAAAATTCACGTTTGCATACTGTAATATTTCCAATCACTTAAAAAATGTTTTAACTATTTTATATCAAAATTTGGTTTTTTACAATTTCAGAATATTAATCACAATCTATCCATGTGTTACAAATTAGATATTAATATCAAATCTAGATTTCTTTCATTTAGATCCACTGTTATGATCCATTGAGTATAGTCTCTGTATCGCTGTATCTACAAAAATATAAAATAGTCGCTAATTTGTAGTTGAAATCTTATTTTATTAAAACGATTCAACTTGAACATTTCTTCTAAATACATGAAGCTCATTTCACAACAGTTGAGTAATCCATATTAATCAACATATTCATATACGTTCTAAATGGGAACAAATGAAACTATGGTTGAATTTTAGAGTTTATGTTTTATTTTTCTGAATACGATTACGATAATATTGAATTGACTCCATCAGTAGACAGTTTTCATGTACCGCTTAGTAATTTTAAGCTATTTAGTTGGAAGTAATAGATGTTCATATTATGAGAATAATAATCATGTACTTTATATGACTCATCATAAATTTTATATATTCATGAAGAGAATGTACACAATGAATTATTTCAAGTAAAAGCCGTTGTATATAAATTCATCGAAAAATACCAATTGAAATGGAGATGTAAATGAAAAATTATTTAACAAACATGTACTAAGTCAATAAAGAATAATGACCAAAGATACCAAATTGTAGCACAAGACTTTGATGTAAAAATTCCATTTTCAAATAATTGTAGCTTTTTAAATTTAAAAATTAAAACATTTGAAGATTAGCTCTTAAAGAGTAAATTGTTTAGATACCCGACGTATAGTTCAGCATAAATGTTTAAAATAGGCAGTCCATACAATTATAAACACCTATATTATATGTATTGAAAATTATATATGTGATTATTTACGAAATTTGGGCTGAAATTGTTGCGAATTTCACAGTTTACAAAAATTTGTTTCAAACAAAAGTTTTCTTTTTTTAAATACGAACAATTTGATCCTCAAACAAAAACAACTGGATCGATATTGCTATAGGCCGGTTCCATGTCGTTATCATTATTTGTACATTCAATTTGTCACTCGTATCCAACTGGTGTAAATATTTGAGCCATGCGTATATTACCCAATTGCAGCGTCGTAACAAAAGAAGACATAATATATCTAAGTTAATGTGGAAGTTTTCAATTGTAAAATATACGCTTACGACAGGGTAAAATTATGAATAGACAATCAATATAAAATTTAAATATCTTCCAAATTCCAATTCATTTGACAACAGGATTCTCAACTAAGTTAATACGTATAGCACAAATTTATTACCATGTTTGTGGTTACATATATGTTCCACTTTTTGAATATCGATAATTGTTTCTATATTTTCGATTAAAAATTTTTTTAAAAAGTTAATGAATTTTAGTGCATGTATCAATTTAGTGCAATATATTTGATCATTCAATATTTATTATGAGTAAAACTGCATATCACCAAACAATAGGTTGTAAATGACACCGGTCAGAAATTGCCCATAAATCAACGTATATCAATTATTTTTGGTATATACATAAGTATAACGATTTTATAACTCGAGAAACTTTATCGAAGGCAAGTTATCAAAATAATACACCATAATATTAAATTTAATTAACGGATGTACTATGAAATAACAACGATACAATCAAAGTTTTCGAGGAATAGATAAATTCTTAATCAGTATTGTCAGATTTTTTGAGTCATAATTCTCATATTTAACACTTTTTGCCGACCTATGGCTTCACTATGTAATACAAAGGCAGGCCAGTAAGGTTTTAGAAAAAAAATACGGTAGGTGATCTATTACTTCAATTGCTCAACTACAGCCATTGAAAATGCGGTTGCATTTGTTATACCTCGCAGATATTTTAATTCATATCCAATTGATCATACGAAATTGACATGACAGTGTCTTTTTAAATCCCAGTAACCTAATTTCGCGAAAGTTTTTCGGTATCTTAACACTTTTCGTGGATTTTATCGATCACTTCTGAGGTACTCACGTCAGCGGGATCGTCGTAATGAAGTTCATATTTTATTGATGTACGGCCATATTTAAATTCATTTTACCACTGATAAACGATAGCCAATACTAGAGCAGATGAGCCAAAAACTAAATCTCACTCAGAATTTTTTTGTTTTGCTGTAAACCTATTTAGATAGAAATGTTTAATCACCGCTAAACTCAATTTTTCCATTTTTTTTAAACAAACACAATTTGTTTACTTCAACTGATAATAAAAACTAGAACATGCTATGAATATGGCGTTCTAACGATGCTACGAACACCACCTTTTAGTTTTCTATGGATTTATTGGCCTGCCCTTGTATTATAATTTTCGAATTACAATTTTTGTATAGTAAAATAAAGAATTATTTTCTCGGGTAGTTCTTTAGAACGTTACAATGAAGAGGAAGGACAATGAAGAAAGATACAAAAATGAATACATGCGTACACAATTTCTAACCTAAAAACAAATATCTGTTATAAATACTGCTATTACCCATTTGTACAAGGTTTTATCAATATTGAGGCCAAAAATTAAATTTATTAAATGTGCTTCTGTTAAAAAAATATGATTCACCATATCAATTTTAAAAGTATTAATTTAATAATTGTATTCCACGTGGATGGAGCTTTATAAACACCTAATCAAATTATATAATTGTGATATTTTTCACTTTAGAATAAATAATATGGTGATGATGACTTCTCATATATGATACGAACCCCATTCATACACGATTTCATAAACATATACTCTATTTATTTGGTCGTGCGTCGTTGTTCTATGAGAGTGTCACAAGAGTATTATTATTGTTGAAAAGAATAGAATTTTATATATAAAAATTAAATGGAGCATAATATAATGTCAACAATAATTCATATTTATACAATTATTATTATTATTATTGTTAAATCGGTAATATGATTTAGTATTAATAAAATCACGTATAAAAGTATCTCAGGATAAAAACACACAAACATAATATATTAAATTAAACAGTGTGTTTGGAATATAACGAGTTTATGTAAGTCAAACAAATAAGGAATACTCAGGTTTATTTTGAATCATGATGAAATAATTCAAGCCAACTTTAAATATGGCATGAATAATTTTATTGTGTATTGAATGAATTCGACATGACTGTACAAATAAAAGAAAAGGAATCTACCGGCCCTCCTGTCTCAGTCCTCCAAAAACATAAAAGATCTTCTGTACAAAATACAAGAAAAAAAATTTTTATTCGTTAATTTTTTCGATATTTTAATAGATATTATGCTGTTTTTCAGTTACAAGCGGTGTAACTTATCCGACTTTTTTTATGCCTTAAGATATGTCGAGTATAAAAATATTTAAAATTTTAATTAAAAGAAAATTTATAAAATGAAGATTTTTAAGAAATAATTACAAGCAGTTAAAAAAAAAGAAAATAGCAGGGTTGAAATGATTAGTTTGTTGATGTATGAAAAATTATAGCAACGTTGCATTGCCGTAATATGGATTAGTGTCTATATACTTTTTTTAACTAATATAGGCACTAATAATATATTGATTCTTCTTATGTTCACAAAAATTGCTATCTTGCATTTCCAAAGGTAAAACGCTTTTTCAATGTTCTTACTAATAGACTAATAGACTAATTTCACAGTCTTCGAAGCATTATTCCCAAATACAGATAGTTTTGACTATGGCTTGGATTTCAGAGATAATGTGTTCAATTACACAATTTTTGTCAGGTAGCAAATTAATTGGATGAATTTTCATGGGATTGATTTTTATAAGCATAAATAAAAATTGATTTTATCACACGGTATAGAGCATATGTAGCATTTCTTTCAATTATGTATGCATTAAAGTTTATTCGATATTATATTGGCTGAATGATGAACCTGGACCGTTTATTTAACGCTATCTAAGCAATAAGAGATACTTTTTTATTCTATCATTACCACAATGATTCTCAAATCAAGATTAGTTGAAAACTGAAAATTTGAAAACTTCGCTTCAAAGTTATCTTTAGCCGCTGAAATGTCATACCGTTGAATAAAATGAACGCATATTGAATAATACCTAATAAAATCTGTTGATAACATGATTTTAGATATTATCAAATACCATGTATCATCATGCATATACTACGCATTTATTTATACACGCAATTTTTGTTATACATTTGATTTTATTTTCGAAAGCATTACAATGATTCTTTATTTAGGTTATTTATTGATTATATATTTATTTGTTTACGTTTTATTGAATCAAATTTTAATTCAATTAGCATTTTCCTGCCATTTTTATACGAGGTTTCTCGATTTACATATCAGCATAAAATTACCAATGTCTAAATTGATTTTTGGTTTTATTATAAAAAATATTTTTGAACTCAGCTATCACTGAAAATGACTAAAGTAAATAGACAAACATTAGAAAGTAACAAAACAATGGAAAAAATTAAATAAATTAAAAATATTTAAATAATTTCCTAAAAGTATTACTTTAAGAGTTCATAATAGTGGTTTATTATTACTTTTATTTGAATAACTAGTTTCCAAAAAAAAAAAAAAAAATTTGACAAAAACTAAAAGTTACAGAAATATTCTTAATTATTTTAAATTTAAATCATAAAAGCACATGATTAATTTATCTTTAAATTTAAATGAGATATTTTTATCTTTATATCTATCACATGACCTGAAACAGTAGTCTGCTATGCTGTACCGTCATTTTGATTAAAATTATTGTTTTAATCTGGGAGTTAAATCAAAAGTAAATAATATTTGAAAGTGCTAAGTTAGGTTTTGTTCTCAATGTCTACTACTACCAGTTTTCACAATATAAGATATCAATAAGACTTTTTTTCAGAAATGAAATAGGTTTGATTTTTTTATCTTATATTATTTTATTGCAAGATATAAATCATGTTTATTTTTCAAAAGTATTTATTTTTTTGTGCTTTTTCAAAAGTATTTACTTTTTTAATAAGAAATCAATATTTTGAAGTACTTAAGTAAACTACTCTATACAAATAGTAAATATCTACTTCATATCTACATAGAAGGGTACACTTAACAATTAACTATGAGATTATAATTAACTGTTAAATTTATAAAATTTTCCTCAGTTTTATTAATATTTTCCTTATTGGATGTTCACCATCAGTTTCTTGATGCAATCAGCAAGTACCATAGAGAAAAGACATTTCGTCAATGTATTTAGGATACTATAAAATTTAAATATATTTAGAATTTGGGACTCTAATAATCGGCCTCATTCCAAGATTTCTCCATTTGAAAGTTAATAATAAATAAAAATTAAATTAAATCAGCGCAACAGCATACAAATACCTACAAATTGTCACTCACGACTTTATTAATGAGAACTGTATATTACAAAAACCGTATTTATTGCAACAAAAGAGAATTTATTCAAAATAATATGTAACCAATTGACGTCAAACACAGTGCGACAACGTAGTTTTTCATATCAAATTAAATGGCTTCATACAACGATACGTAAATTGTTTGTTATTTATGTTGTGATAATTAAATTAAAAATGATATTTAACTATCTATCTCTCATGTGTTATATGTTTAATACAATTACAATGAGGTTAAGCTGGGTACTACACAATTGAATGTAAACGTTCTATATTATAATTAAAACATTGAACTTTTTTATTCACTAAATGCAAGGTTTTTCATGAGCAGGTAGACTGTATTTCCAGAATTAGGCCATTGCCAATAGTGAACAGTAAGGTCTTTACATTAATACTTAAAGCAAAAACTGTGTACCCCATTTTACAAAAATTGGGCGGACGGAGGAGTATGAAATTTTAAATACTTATATTTTAAAGAACGACTAAAGAATGCAACTGAAAAATAATAATTTTCAACAAATAAATATTCTAGACTTTTAAAGACAAGATAATCTGAAAGAGACAGTGGACATTGGTACTGAGGCAATGGTAAGCAAAGCCAAAACTAGCATTGGTTTAAAGGGCTGATTTGAAAAAGTTAAAAATGGTTTTTTAGTGGGCTTCCGATCTAAGTGAGTTAAAAGTTTAGACCGAAACCGTTAACTTAATATAACTTCCATTTTATAATGATAAATATTCAATATTAAAAATCGTATAAAAAGTAATTGTATATAATGTTTCTACGGATGTTAAAAATATTGCCCTGCTCACATTAATCCCATACCATCTATTTCTATAACGAACAATTCATTATACATTTAATTTCTTTTTAGACCAAAAAAAATCATTTATCTTAATTTCATTTGTTCAATATCGAATACAAACCGTGTACACACAAACAGGGAAAATATTATCGAGAATAACTTGAACTCACCCTAATAGTAAACATACCCCCTACGATGTTTTTACAAAGATACCTTACAATGTTCGTTGTACAAACAGACATATAACTTAAGTGATACTACTATATATGGGGTATTTATTGTAGTTACTTTATATACAGTATAGGTGGAGCGTGTCTGGTCGAGTGGGGTGGGTCGAAAGTAAAGAAAATGATTATTATTAAATCACCGTAAGTGAGCATTGTGATGTGAAATGAATGGATGACTGACTTTTATGCACCCATGCCAGATTTTTTGTGATGTGACTCGAGAAAAATGTATTATATCGCATACAATTTAGGGAATAAGCAGTTACGTTTGTCCAAATTTATTCAGTTGATTTGAGCGCATTTATTTTGTTTGAAAATTAAAAAGTTTAGAGAAATTGTTCTGCAAATAATTATTAAAAAATTTTGATCCAAATACCTTCAAAAAATTTAATGTAAATGAAAAAAGAATGTCCCTTCTTGGAGGACTCTAACAAGTAAGTATGGTACCTATCAGACTGAGGTCAAAAAAGTTACCAGGAGTCCTTAAGTCAAAATTGTTAACAGGTTTGAGATTATGTTAATTTAATTTCTTTTTCAGAGTGCCAAGATGACATATTAGTGGTTTGTGGACATTGCATAGAGGCCCTGGACCCTCCATTTCTATGACGAAAGCACTACTCTTTTGAGTTTTGCCACGAAGTTCCGAGATCCTGAACAGTTTATTTACCAAAATCCAAAAAACTGATTTAATTCCCAAATAAATTACAACTTGTTACCTAAATTTGTAATGATTTATTAAATAAAAATCTTAGTTTTGACAACGTAACAACACATAATCACTTACGAAACTCAAAGGAACAAACGTTATTTTAAAATTATAAAATAAACAACTAAAGTTTGCCATTTGCAATATTTAATGTTAAAAATCTAAATGGGAATGAAATGTATTGATACCCATAAACTATCACTAAATTCAATACTATTCTTGTACATTCGAAAGTTTTATATATATATATGTATTATATATATATATATATGTATTTTATATATAAAGTTTTAAATATTTTTCGTATAACAACAAAATTTAATTGAGGTAAGTACATAAAAGGGTTATACCAAACCATAACAATTTACACCCAAAATAATATTAAAAAAATAATAAATTTATTACAAAAGGTTTAAACCAAATTTGGTATTATAAACTTAATGTACAGAAAATAAAAGATAATTTGAAAAAATATATTTGTCCTAACAACAGTTTTTACTAATAATTTTAAGAAATAAATACTTGATATATGAATAAATGATATTTTCTTTCCATTTTTTGGCAGACAGCCGGTAAATTAATCCATTATAAAAAAAAAACCAAAGCCAATATAATTAAATCCTTTTTGAATATATGTTAAATTAAGAAATCCATGGCTGGAACTTTATAACGTGTTCTGTACCACGTGTCGAAGAAAAGACAGCGTGGCAAGTCGTATTTGCTTGAAGCAAGCTTTTACAATACGTAATATTTTTTTGGTTACTTTTTTTTTGTTTGTTTTAGTTACTTTTTTTGTTTTGTTTTTATTCAGTTAAATTTAACGAACCATTTTATTTAAGACAATTTTTCTTAAAATTGTATATTTTTGAGAAGTGACAATCTCTTCTGAAAGAAGAAAACACATGATAACAAACCTCTTAATTGTTATTTTCGATATGACATAAACAGGGAAGTAATGTAACAATTCGATAAATAATTAAATGGAATATACAAAATAATTACAGACAGCTAATGAAAAAATTATTGACAAATTAAATTACAATATAATAAAATTATTCCATATTTCGAGCTGATAGATAACGGATTGATTTGCAGGTATTATATATTCTGCATGACTATAGATTTCCTCTTTAGTTCATGAAATGGACTTTTAGTTCGAAAATGGCAGTCTCTAAATATTATATTGTCATTCGTAATTTTTCAAAAAACATAACTCCATGTATCAAAAAAAAATCAAAACTAAAGTTATATTTTATAATGAATTTTCCTCTACACAAAAAGCTTATTGATTTAATTAAAAAATTAAATTCCAAAAGACAGTACAGATTCTATATTTTGAATAAAAGTCTTGAATAAAATTATAAATAAAAATATTGAATAACATTATTATATAAAAAATTAGATGTACTCATTGTTTAAAAAATAAATGTTCTGAGGAGGGGCACACAAAATCTTCAAATTAAAATAAGTGCATGTTACGTTATTTGTTACAATTAAAATCTTTTCTTGAAATCAACCGAAAAATTTATTTATTACAGTAAAAGTGACTATAAGAAAATAGCTCTTAAATCACAAATGTATTTTCAAGGCATATATTTAGGTAACAAAATGTATAAAAATTATGGAACATAAATAAATATCGTAATATTTTTCGAATCTGCAGTGGTTCTTAGAGGTTAAAAAATATGTAATGAAAAAATAAAATCTACAACTATCCACTTAGCACTAAAACTCAAAATAATCATCTAACATAATATAACGAATATAACAAATGATTATATAATTGAATATGTCAGTAATAAGTACAGGGTGTCAAAATAAGAAAAAAGGTTTAGAAAGATCAGATTCGTAGTTTGCTGATATATTTTTTTTTGAACCAGTACCCTTGACAAGTTACATTTATTGTAAAAAATTAACGAAATGCCAAAAAAAAAAAAAAAATACAAAGCAAAAGAAGAAAAGATCAGTTAAGGCTTTAAATCAAGTATATTAATTAAGTTTTTTAAGTTTTTTCGGTATAAGTGTTTCCCTTTGGAAACCACTAGACTACACTGTTCTCCTAACTTAAAAATTTGAAAAACCAAGTTAAGGTTATTATACCATGTTTTAAGGTAGTTGGAGCCAAAAATGACTTTAATGATCCTAGTGGAACTTCTCATGATTGTTCTTATTAATAATGAAAATAAGAACCTTGTCCGATAGAAATTGACCTGCACAGACTTGAGAAAATCGAGATTTCATTTAATTTTAACATAAGTAAAATCTTTTCTACAGAAAACACAAAAAATTTAATATATTACGAAGGAAAGTTAGGAATGACATTAAAAGAAATAGGATGAATTGACCACATCGTTTAGATTAACAATTAAAATAAGAAAACATTTTAAAGGTGTATGTTTATGCTATAGTGAGTGAGTGTATGTATAAGTTATATATAGTATGTGTCAGAGCTACAATATATTACAAAAATTAAGCCGGCAGTCTTGGTATTGTATGTGTATTATACATACGTAAAATGTAGATATTAAGCTTATACTTTTGTTGCTGGACTGTCATGTTTTCACGGTCATACAATACTCGCGAAGACAGTAAAATTAATTTTATAGATAGATATCCCAAATAGATTAAAATATCACTCTCTTTTTTTAAAGTTTTAACAAAAAGATCGCAAGCTATAAAATTATAGTATCACCTTTATGAAAGATTTGTCCTATCTTTCATTGTTTTGAAAATACCAATTATGATTTCAAAACTGATGTGTGACACTATGTACAAACATTATAAGCATATAAATATCCTTTTCTGTAACTAAACTGAACTAAATTAGTAAGACAAGGATAAATAATAAATCGGAAAGGTTCTTAGTGTATATCCTATACACATCACCGCCTATCACCAATCCATCCTTCAGGACTAATATATTAAGATGTTCCTCTTAATACATTCTATGATGGATTACAACATTGATTAGTGATGATAGTCCTTTTCACAACTCATACTCATCATACTCTGATGGATACCCAAAATATTAAATGTATTGCACAAAGCATATACAAGCAAGTTGAATGTTTAAGCATCTTGAACAACAATAAACATCTTAAACTACATAAGAATGTTAACAAACCCATAATCGTAATTAATACTATGATAGTGGTTATCAATATATTTTATATATAATTCAAAACTAAAACTATGTTATTTGAAAATTTATGAATTATAAATGGCGGATAATATGCGTAACGAGAATTAGACATATGGCAAATATGATATACATATTTAACATGTTACATATTCCTATGTTAGAATATTGATTTTCGTTAATTATTCAATAAAGATATCTTTTCATGGCTGTGACGCAAATAAAACTCCAGAAAAATTCGATCACTTATTTAATATGGTAAGCACATTTGTATTAATTATGAAACTTAATATAATATTAAGTTTAAAAAAAGAAAAACTAGAGTTAATTACGCACTCCCACGACAGAAAACTGAAATTTTAAATTGAAAACTCTTTGCTAATTGTTGATTAAGTTCAACATTCGAGGTAATCGTGCTGTGTAGAATAGTTATTTTAGAAGCTTAGTAGACAAGTTCAGATCAATTAAACGGTGAAGATGTCTAAATAGCCGTTAGAGTGCGTCACTATATTTTTAAAAAATATCTCAATTTAATCCTTAGGTAATAATAAAATCACAAATATTTCAACGATAAGTACCATAAAATATTTAAATTTTCGTGCGAAATATGATGAAGACGCTAATCCTTGTTGTTCTATGGCTATGACGTATAATAGTAAACAAATGCATTCTGATTGTTACATTATTGCAATTGCTATTTCAAAAATGAACTATACTAATGTAAAGACATCTGTCTTTCTTTTGACATCTACTTAACATCTTTATGAACATAAAAGCATGACTTAAAGGCAGCTTTCTTCATTTCGCTAAGATATTATGAAAGTAAGAATTTCTATTCGGACTATGTATGATGGTAATGTGTTAAGACGTCACGCAACATTGTTTCACTTTAGTTATTTAGCGAAAATATGACCCTTTATATACTATACGTATATTTTTATAGCAGTTTCCTCACGGCTTGTAATTAAAATGATCTCATTAATAAATTTTTAGATTTTTATCAAGTAAAATCATATTTTTATAACAGACGATAGAGAGAGCTATTTGAGCTAATACATTTTCAGCATATAAATATTATTAAAATCATTATTTCTAGTCCAAAATATGAAGCTTGTTACACTTGAATCGAAATATAATGTTTATATCGGATATGATAAGAATTTGTATATTTTTATAATCAGTAAATGATCACATTGTTAAATAATACTCAAGGTAATTATTATTATTTTTGCTATAAGTTGTAACTGATTTTGAGTAGGTACTTGACTTTTCTTGTTTAAATATTGATAATAAGAAAATATAATAAAATCTATATTCATTTAAGGGGAATTGAAACATAGAAACATCCACCATTATGTATAAATCTTTACATTTTCGCGCTTAAATAACTCAAAAAATAATTATCCGCATATTTTGAAATTTGGTATTCACAATATTGACATGAAAACGAATTTAAGGAACAGTTTTTCTCGAAACAAAATTTTTAAATATAAAATCAAATTCTGATTTTTACTTTAGATAGTTTTCACGAGAAAAAATCTTCGACAAGCACTCCATTTTCATGTCAATATTGTGCATAGCAAATTTTAAAACATTTATATACCGGTTTTTTTGTGTTATTTGGGCGCGAAAATTGAAAGAAATACAATACTAAAATTAATGAATGCCCCGTAATTACCATAAACAAATAGTATAAAATCGTTTTTATACTTTTAGTAATGATATAAAATATACAAATCGTTTTTATACTTTTGATATAGTATCCTGTTGAATAAAATATGTAATATTTCTTTTCATATAGCCAATAAAATTTGGTAAAGGTAGTCATCGAATCAGGTAAAAAGCCTTTTTCCGCTTGTCATTACGATAATACAAAAACAAAAAGCTAAAATTATGATAGGGTCTTCTTGACGTAAAGTGTGAGATTATACGTGATCATCAATTAGTGAGTGACTTATTTGTTTAACCTTAAAAGGTATAGAAAAGTTCAAAGTTATTTCTTTCTGAAAGTAAAAAAATACTATTTTTGAAAAATTTTTCAATCTTTTTTTGTTTTTGACATAATTTTGGCTCAAATTGAGTTATTCAACACATAAATAATTATAATAAATATTATCATATAACAACAATCTTCTAATAACTGTATGAGTTAACTATGTCTATTTCTAGGGGATTTTATATTAATTACTTCAATTACTTGTCAGATATTTAAATAATTAACACTGCTAATTGTAACCTTTACTTGTTTGAATGATATATTCAAATCATGACTGTTTTTATTATCAGGTCCTCAATATTATAAACATTTAAATATTACAGCGTACATAGTCATTAAAAAAAAATCCATCATTTTTATTTAGAAAATATTGGAGCCATTTTGTGCGAATTCGAATATCAAAATAAATTGCGATGGCGAATAAGAATACGAATAGCGCCCCAACACACTCTGCATGTATGTTTAACAGCTATACACGACATTTAATTATTTACTTTTTATGGTTGGATTGTTTTTGAATGCATAACAAACTGAGGATACAATGTGTAGTTAGTGTTATAGATCTATGGTTATATATTATGACGGTTGTAATATCTTCATGATTTCTTATGTTTTATTAATTGCAATAATCGAAAGCTAGAATTCGACGAAATTTCCAGTAAGGAGTTTAAAAAAACTACAATTTGTTTAAATTTCGATTTTTTCCCCAATTTCCTAGATCAAATTATTTATACGGTTAATTATTTATATTTATTTATACGATGGTGAAAACCTTCATCAAATTACCAACGAGTAACATCTCCTCAGAGAATCATTACAACTAGCTAATTCATACTGATGATGACTACTTTGTACTCGAAATACGTATTTATAAAATACAAAATAATTTGATCTAGGAAATTGGGGGAAAAAATCGAAATTTATTCGAAAAATCCTAGGGTTCTCAATAATAATTTAAAAAAAAAAAAAATACAAATTGTTTATTATTTCAAATATGCGTATTAAAAGTATTTGAATTATGTTTTCAAAATGCTGAAAAATTTCTAATATATTTATATTTTCTGTGCCCCTTGATTGGCTAGTTTTCATCGCGTGAAAATTTGAAATGCACAAGCGGCACATAAACATGGTATCTTCTAAGATATACAAGATATCCACCTCATTATCTGCGTCAGTAATTATTTACGGGCTGCAATAACCTAATCCAATAATATATATATATATATATATATATATATATATATATATATATATATATATATATATATATATATATATATATATATATATATATATATATATATATATATATACAGTATATATATATATACATAATACATATATATATATATATACAAAATTTGCTTGTGAGATATTAAAAATTTGCTTTTTGGGGTATTTTTTTGGAATTTATTAATTAATTATATGAAAACATACATTTTGTTGTTAATTTTTTGATTTCGAAAATGATTTAATATACTTCAAAAATAGTAATCATCAATAATTATGAAACGTGACTATTCTATTATTCATAAATAAAATTTTTCACTGATAAATTGATAAATAATACGGTTTTTGTATTAACAATTCTTATATTTGTGTATAATCTATTGTATAAATTCAAGAGATGACATATCCTGTAAATAACATAGAGATAAAGCGCTTTAGTTTTTGGCAAATTAATAATTTATAGTTTTCTGGTTTGATGTACCATTTGCACGTTTAGATTATTGAACAAAACTTATTAAATTATTTCAGGTTATATTCGATTTTTTCGAAGTTTTATGAACTTCATTACTTATTTAGACAGTAAAATAAAACAAGTGAAGATAGCAACTAACGGAATTCATTGTTTAGTTACTCAAATTTATCAGCAATCACAAAATACTCAAAATATTTAGTTTATACAGTTATAAATATATTCATTATAAATGTATTGTAGTTCCATATTGTTTATTAGTTAAATTTCAGCTAAAATTGTGGCAAATTCAAATACTATATAAATAAAATAGAAATATAAGTGTCGGTTTAAAAATAACACTTTTATTTGACTTTTGTTTTTGAATTTTTCTTTCAATGGACCGATTTTGCTCACTAACAAACTTTTTAGGTTCAGAATATGTCACCAAAATTTTAGCTCGTTATCTCATTTCGTTTTTGAGTTTTTTGGACGACGGGAGGACGAGAAGGCAAACGGAAATCAACTAATTAGATGATTTCATGAACACCTAAACCAATATTTGCTATTTTTTCAACTTTTGCACTATAGAATACTTGTACGCTTTTTAAGTTGGGATCTTGGACCATACAGACCAATAGTAACAAAGTGAAAAAATACGTTAAGAAATCGTAACCAAGTTTCCGTGTAAAAAAAATTACCTACATGTATATAGAGGTCAAAATTGATATCAGAATTATCTTCATACATAAATATAAACTTAATGTAAATAAAAGAGTTAGTTATTTGTTTTGAATTCAATAAGTATTGACTGAATTCAAAAAAATGATAATTGTAAAATGTTTAACTGTATTTTTACTATTTTGTGTTGTTTCGATAACTGCAAAAGACTGGTGGGAAAATGAAGTATTTTATCAAATTTATCCTAGATCGTTTATGGATAGTGATGGGGATGGAGTTGGTGATTTACGAGGTACGATGGTCTTTTTTTACTTTGAAAATTCAATATTGTAAAGTTTTATCGATGAACCATCTTTAGATTAAATATGAGAAGAAAGAAATAGATTAAAAACAATAAAGAAATTGAAATCAACAATATAAATAAATAAACTTTCGTAATTAATGATAATTAACCGATTTTTAAGGATATACTTGTCACTCGTTACTTATTGATTATTTATTCACTTCTTTTTAAAGGAATCCAATCAAAATTACAACATTTAAAAGATGCTGGACTTAATTGTACATGGTTATCACCGATTTTTTCTTCACCTATGGTTGATTTTGGATATGATATCTCAGATTTTTGTAATATTCATCATGAATTTGGTACGCTTGATGATTTTGAAGAATTATCAAAGGAAGCAAAACGGTTAGGGATTAAATTAATCTTAGATTTCGTACCCAACCATTCAAGTGATCAACACAAATGGTTTCAGCTATCAGCAAATCGTACCAAAGGGTATGAAGATTACTATGTTTGGGTTGATGCTAAAGATTTTGATAAAGATGGCAAACCTATTCCACCAAATAATTGGGTAAAACATATTCCGATTATACTTAAATACTATAGTTTAAAATTAAACTTTCTGATTGATTACCATATTTAGCCATTCAAATAATTCCACTTTATGGTTCATATAAATAATAGCTATAAACAGTTTTTTTTTTATATATTTTTCAAGTTAAACAGTCTTTCTTCCAGTATCCTGAATTATTTTATTTCGCAACTAAAGTTCTATTTAATAGGTTAGTAACTTTGGTGGATCCGCATGGGAATGGCATGAAGGCCGTCAACAATTTTATTTACATCAATTTGCAATTCAGCAACCTGATTTAAATTACCGTAATCCAAAAGTAGTACAAGAAATGAAAGATGTTCTTGTATATTGGCTAGAAAGAGGTGTTGCTGGCTTTAGAATTGATGCTGTACCATTTTTATTTGAAGTAGAAGATTTACGAGATGAACCACGTTCATATGATTCAAAAGCTGAACCTACAGATTATGCTTATTTAGTACATGTATATACCAATCATTTAACTGAAACATATGATATGCTTTATCAATGGAGAGCTCTTTTAGATAATTACACCAAATCCACTGATAACATTACAAGGTAAACGTGTTAAGTATGAGTATGCGATATAAAAATTTGAAGTTTAGTCATTGAATATAAAGAATAACACACATTTAAATATGATTTAAAAACATAGAATATCATCGTACATTTAAAATAAAAAATCGAATTAAAAAGTGCATTGGTAGTAACATCCTATTGGATAAAATTGGATATTCATGAATCAATAGGGAAATGAAATTTAAAACAAATCCAATAAAACAGATAAAAAATTCAATCAATAATTCAATTATTTATTATCTCAAATTTAAATATAAATTATAGAGAAATATTATCGGTAAATTAAAAAAAAAAATATTTTGAAATTTGATTCTTCAAGGATATGTAGTTGTTTTGTTTATAAGTAATACGTGAGCACTAAAATATTTTAAATTGTTATGTATATGCGTTAATACTATAGTTTTTTGAAAATTGGACCTTATTGTCTTTGAATCTATTCCACATATTTGAAAATTCGATTAATATTTGCAAAGGGGCATAGATTTTCTTAGATGGGCCGTTGTATCAAAATTTATCCAGGGGTATGAACGGTTAAAAAGATTTAAATTATTTTACAAAAGAAACTAAGCTTGCATTGGATAAAATAAAGATTCAATGATTATATGTTTAATTACTTTCCTTAGAAGGTGTGTTTCTCCCTCTTCTCTCCTTAGAATATTTATTATTGGAAAAAAATTGAAATTGAATGGCAAATTGCAAAATTACGATTTACAACTTTTACAATTTTTTATTTGTGTTTTAATTTCGAACATTTTAGAGTATCTATTTTAATTTATTGATTAATAATATTCTATTAGAAGCCCTTCTTAAGAAATACATTCGTGAAACCGTATACGATGTATGCAAAAATTCGGTTTGATGTTATAGCTCAAGAATCTATCTTTCTTTTCTATCGTTTAGAATATATATATATATATATATATATATATATATATATATATATATATATATATATATATATATATATATATATATATATATATATATATATATATATATATATATATATATATATATATATATATATGTGAGATAATGGATAGCTATGCCTCTGGTTAGCATCCACTCACGAAGAAGAAAGTTCACTACCTTAATCAAAATTTTATTTTCATTCGAACTTTAGCGAATTAACTATTGATATGATTTTACGATTGTTCACTCTTAGATAAAATAAAAATATAGAGGAGTTTAACACTAAATAAATTTTAGCCATAAAACTATTTTAAATTATTTGTAAATTCATATTATGAACCTAGAATATGTCTATACTTTCCTATAAATAATTAAATACTAAGCCAGGTAAAAATAACTATAATTGAAATTTTTTTATTCTCTTATTTTTGATAGAATCATCATGACAGAAGCAAATGGTGATATTAAACAACAAATGTTGTACTATGGAAATAAAACAACACCAGGAGCTCATTTTACGTTTAATTTCCTATTAATTTCTGACCTAAATAGCAATTCTACCGCTCATGATTTTATGTTTACCATCAATAAATGGTTATCGTATTTACCACTTGAATATACATCCAATTGGGTTGTAAGTATTCCAAATATAATTATAAATTCTACTTTTGATAATTCATTTTGAAGCAGTAGCATATTTTACTAAAAATATCTACAAAGTAATCAGAAATATTTGCTCTGGCATTTTTATAATTATTTATGGTCTTAACAGAATATTTCGTAATCCTGCTTTTAAATTTCGATATAAATAATTTTTGATTTTTTGTTTCAATTTTAAGCGAACATAATTCACCTACTGTTATTCATTCATTTAATCTTTGGGATATGTCTCCTTTTTTGACCCAAAAAATTTATATTATAATAAATGTTATAACGATAAGTTTCAAGACTTTTGAAATGTGGATGGAAATCATGTCGACACAACAATAAGTGGAGAAAAAGCATTATTATTTGCTTTCACAAAAATCTTAGAATATATTTTCGTTTTTAAAGCACGTTCAAAAATATCCAGAAAAAGATTGTTTTAAAAACATAAATTATAACGATTGGATTAGATCACAATTTCACAAGAGCCGAAAAAAAGCAAAAATATATTATGAATGAATATTTTATGAAATAAAGATTTGAATCACTAAGATTTAATTTTTCTAATTAGTAATCCAATAATTCAAAAATAAATGAAAATTATTTAAAAACATTTAAGCTTGGAAATCATGACGTCCATCGTGTAGGAAGCCGATATGGATCCGAACGTATCGATGGATTGAACATGTTATTAATGGTCTTACCTGGCGTGGGAGTTTCATACAATGGTGACGAAATTGGAATGTTAGATACATTTATCAGTTGGGAACAAACTGTAGATCCAATGGCATTGAATGCCGGCCCAGAACGTTATTTATTATTCACACGTGATCCAGAACGTACTCCTTTCCAATGGGATGATACACTAAATGCGGGATTTAGTTCATCGAAGAATGGTACATGGTTACCAGTAAACGAAAATTACAAAACGTTAAATTTAAAGAATCAAAAAGCAGATCCGTTTAGTCATTTCAAATTGTATCAAGAATTAGTGAAATTACGTCAAGAAAAAACAATTCAGGACGGAGATATAATAGTAAAAGCTTTAAATAATAATGTTTTATCATTGACTCGCTCACTAAGTGGGCATGATACATTCGTGTTTGTATTTAATTTGGGTGGAAAAAACGAAACAATTAATTTAGAACCTTATGCACAATTACCAAGTAAACTTAGAGTAGATTTAAAAAGTGTATATGCTACTTTACCACTAGGTACTATAGTACCGAAATCTGGATTTCCTATTGGACCATACGAAGCGTATATCTTATCAGCTGATTCATTAATGCCAAACCATATAAATCATTTGGATGAACTATTTTTTTATGGAAAATAGACAAATAGAAAAAACTTAATGTTTTTAATGAAACTATCTGAAAGAAAATGGGGCTATTGTGATTATATACCCAAATTTGTCACCATGCTTCAAATATGTATCGATACTATCTGACCTTATTAAAAATTACCTGTATTAAAATTTGTACATACAATATATATTTATTTATTCATTTAACTTGTAAATTTATTTTTATTCACTCCTTTCCGTTCTCCTATCTAGTCATCATTTATCTCCCACTACAACAGAAACTTTTGTGAAAATTTATTTGTAGTATTTCTAGATCAGTACATCTTTCTAACATTTTTTTAATATTTAATCCAACTTTTTTGATAATATGCTCATAATAAGTCGTTAATTGATCGTAAATTAATCGTAGAAAAAAAAAATATTTTTTGCTCGGACCATTACGAAGAAAATTGATGTTTCGCTTAGTTGACTGTCAATGGTTAGAGCGGAAAAAAGTTTTTCACTACCAATTAACGATTAAATAGTGGCTTATTATGGGCCTATTTCGTAGTTGATCGGAAAAAGTTGTTTCGCTAAGTTGACTGTCAATTTTCTTTGTGATGGTAAGAGCGAAAAGATTTGAAAATAAAAAAGTGTTTCGATAAGTTGACGGTTTCCGTTATGGTTACAGCGATTAATTGTTTTCATAACTAATTAACGGCTAATTATGAGCCTATTTGGAATTATGGTTAATTATGTGCCTAATTGACATACATAAGTAAGACACGTCAGCTAGAAAGCAAGAAAAAACAAGACGAAGTAGGACATTTAACATAATATTTATATAATTTTTTTTATATTTATTTACGTACAAAATTCTTGATATTCTATAATTAATTATTTTATTTTTTTTTTTTAAATCTACCAAAATCCAGTAAATTTTGGTAGATACAGACATTTGAATGTCACAATTTTATACACATTTTTGTAACAAATACCCATGCTTAGACCATATAAGTGCATTAACTTTCATATCAAGTTTTGAATTTCTGAAGTATTGGCATCCTGAAGTTGAAGAAATCATTGAGTAAATGAAAAAGTGGATCTCGAAAATCAGCATATTTCTCACGTTATTTTTATAACGCCAATTTCATATAGAACTTTGCACATAAAAATAGGGCTTCTAGGAGCGTGTTTAAAGTATTGAAGTGTAAATAGGAACGTTTTATAACAATTACAACATTACTATTCCGAAAATTACACACGATAAAGATTATTAAAATACAAATACCTATTGAAAAAAAGTTCATAAAAAAATCGATTTGTTTAATATTTTAATAAAATACTTAAATAAAATGGATAGTTCATATTACTTTCAATGCATCATATTTTATACCCTTCAATACGTATAGCAAAATATATGGAATCGTAAATAAAGTAATAAATAAAATACTTAAAAATAAAAAAAAAAAACACATTTCAATTGGTTTAAAAGCTTGTGAACATGAAAGTATTATGAAAGATATTAATAATAATATCATTTAATATATTTAAAAAGAAACTCAAATAAAATTTTACCTTATATAAATTATCCGATTTTTTTTTCTACCGTAAAATAATACCTAGAATAGAAAAAAATATATAAATTATTTTCTCATTGCCATACGAACAAAATAGCTCTACTTCTTTCAATCACTTTGAGTATCTTATGAACAATGATGTTTAAAAAATTTTGTTTTTCGTTTGATGTAATAATCGAATTCAGTGACATATTTACACATATACCTTGTGGCTGTAGTTCATTGTAGAAAATCAAGGGTTGGGAACGTTACAATTTCGAATATTATTTTCTGATTTGAATTATTCTAGTAAGTTACTATGAATCGTAGTCTATTACTTAAAGTAAAATTTTTACAAAGGTTACAATTGACATATTCATTGTTTTAATTAAAGAAATGGCTTATTTCGAAGCATTTTAATTTACTGACATTATCGGTGACAAGTATTAGAGGCTAGCCAATAAAGTTAGATAGTGTTTACACATTGCAATTGACTACATACAATCAATCACGTAAACTACTGGCATATCTACACGGTGTTTATAACGGAGAAAATACTGACATGATAATCATTTTTGAAAAAGTTACCATCTTAACAGGTCATACCATCATCTTGTACAAAATACGAAACAATAAAACATAATGATTATAACTATATAGTTATAATAATTATATTTGTATATATGTGACAGTATGAAATTAAAACATATATTGTTTAGTTGAAGTTCGCTTCTACGATCGCTACGATCATACTAATTGTTATTATTAATTTTTTATCTCCGTTTACGTATAATGTATAAATTGAGCATTGTAAACCTAAACACCAAATCAGCATTGAAAGATTGACCATATTACAACACATCTGCCGAAAATGGAACCCAGGACTTTCTAATTATAAGTCGAAGTGCTACCTACCAACTACAGTACCGATGTTTTGTTATCAAATACATATATTTTATGTGCAATGTCATACTATAATATAAGTATCTGTATGTAAACATGCCCTTGACTGCATTGCCAATTTTAATTATGACTATGAACAAAAGGTAACTGTTTCAATTTTCTGTGCAATGTTCACAATCTACAACATGTATATTCTGTACAACTTTTGTTGTATTAACACATTTTATACGTTGAATGAAGGTGAAACCATTTACTTGTATTCATAATTACAATTAAAGCTGCAGTTAATATTCTCTATGAGTACTTGTAATGTTATCAATTATTAGTATTTTGTATTTTGGACAAAGAGTAGCGAATATTGTGATACACGCAAGTTATTACGGAATATTCGATTAAAGAATCATTGTATTTATATTAGTATTCTTTCAAAATTGTATTTTTATTATGTCCAATTGTGTACTGAGCAAAAACTATCATTAGTTTTATTTCACGATGAGTAACAAAATTTTCGATTTTGTAACATGGAAAAACTAAAAATACAACACTGTATTTGAAGATGATTAGTTTGAATTTAATTTGGTTTGAACAGTTTGACAAAAAAATTAAATATAAAATAAATTAAGGATTTTTGTAAAGTCTGTGACAATGCCTCCGTTTTCAGATCAAGATTGTGCACGCCAAATGTCTTTAAATTCGGATAATCACTATATAACAAACCTAATCCTTAGTGACCGTGAAGAAATACGGACCTTAATGGCCGTGAAGACAAATTTAACGGTTTTGGCTAAAAAATTGTCATTTTGGCTGATAAGTTGTCATCCTCTAATGATGAAGTAATTCATTTGGATTGTTTCATAAGCCTCTGATCTTTTGGAGGAAAGCTTCGATAAACCAGAGTAAAGATGGAGATTATTTTTAAGCTTGTACACATTTTCTTAAAATAATTACAATTGTCTGTTTCATAAATTCACTAATATGATTTTCCTGTTCTCTAGATTTTTCAATAATTTTTTTGTATAGATTTTCAAATCATATCATACACCTTACGAATGACGAAGTTTTACTATAAATAAGAATAATAAATATCCCTATTGATAGATAAAAACAATATCATTATTATTACAAATATTTTTAAATTGTTTTTCAATTCAGTAACGACTATTATAATACATAATAATATATTGAGGGAAGAACGGATCAACATATAGCCAGCCAGCCAGCATACAAAACCAAATCTAAACGAACAAGAAACCCATTTACAACTAAAAACCATTCATTTTCGTGAAAATGAAAGTAAGCAGATAAAAATATAATGATAAATCATTTGTACCCTGAACATAGACAAGACATTTCATTTTCATTCATATAAAAATCTCTTAAATATTTTTAAAAACTATGTTATAGATAGTCTGTACTTATTTACAGTGATTTTCATCTATTTTTCCTATCATTTTCTATAGAAAAACTCATTTACATAAACTAATATTACAATAAAAACAAACCAAGCTTATAAAAACAACAATTTTATTTGCAGCATTTTTAATTTTTTTCCATTCATTTTCTCAAAACATTATTATATATAAAAAAGAAAAAAAACATTAGTTTCTTTACCTCTATACACAGACCAAAAGGTACTTTTTACGCTTTAAGTAACTTACTTTTAACTTTCAAAGATAGCAAGGTGAATTTAAAAAAATATAAACCCTTTAAGGGTAGCTTTACATCAACTTCGGGTCTAGGGTGAGCGGAAATCAGAGAAACGCTCCGGCTGGCAATTTAAGGGGCTCCAAAATCCTAATTTATAGAATCTTACACGTTTAACCACACTCTCTTTCTTCTCTCTGTCTTTTTCTAAACCCCATACAGGAAAATACGACGGGGCCAGATATGGGCCACGCTTGGCGCAATGCTGTCTATCTCTGGCCCATGCTTGTAAACCCGCTTTGGCCCAGCTTTGGTAAAACTCTGGGATGATAACAGGATGCCAGGCCTGGTTGTAACCATTGGCCCAGGCATCATTTCCAAGGCTGGCCCATGCTTGGTGGCCAGATCTGAGCCATGCTTGCTAACCAAGACTGTCCCAAGCTTGTAAGCCCATCTTGGCCCAGGCTAGGTAATCAAAACTGGGCTAGGTTGTCACTATTGGCCCACGCATTACTGCCACGACTGGCCCATGTTTGACTGCCGAGGTTTAACCAATATAAAAATAATAATAATAATAGTAATAATAATTAATATATTGAATAAAGAGTCATACGGGTATAAATGTGTTTATTTTTTATAATCCATATAATTAATGAACAATATATTTATTTTACTCAAAATTTCAAACTATTTATATTATCTAAAGTCCAACAACGAAGTTTATCACTAAGTGTCTTTTTAGTTGTCGATTCTTCTTTATCTTGCTGTAGTAAATTAGTTATGTCGTCATCTAAAACTTGCTCATCTTCAAAAGTATCCTCAATATAAACATTGTTGATCCTTTTATCACTGATTCCATCCAAATCTTGTTCAATAACACTATTAAATACACTATTTACTTCTAAACGTAATTGTTCTGAAGCGCTAGTGTTTTCACTTGCACACGTGTTAACAGTTAGGTTAGGTTTACATGATTCACTAGGCTCACTTTTATCAAGTGAAACTTTTTCATTTTTGTGTAACGCACGCCACTTTTTTACTCGGGAATAGGAACTAGACATTTTTGGTTAATAAAACAAAATAAAATAAAAAAAATTGTCACTTGCCGCCATCAAAGTATAGCATATGACACATCCTAATACAAAACTGTAGTTGTCATCTGTCACATATAGCACGTATACTTTTAAGATAGTTATTTTAGGTTATTCAATCTTGGTCCATGTTAGGGTTACCATCCAACGGCCGAGGTTAGGTGACATGAACTTGGCCCAAGTTAGGGTGACTCTAGGCTTGGCCAAGGCTAAGTTATCCAATCTTGGCCCATGTTAGGGTTGCCATCCAACGGCCGAGGTTTGGTTACGCAAACTTGGCCCAAGTAAGGGTGACTCTAGGCTTGGCCAAGGCTAGGTTATCCAGTCTTGGCCCATGTTAGGGCTACCATCAAATGGCCGAGGTTAGGTTACGCAAACTTGGCCCATGTTAGGGTGACTCTAGGCTTGGCCAAGGCTGGGTTATCCAATCTTGGCCCATGTTAGGGTTACCATCCAACGGCCGAGGTTAGGTTACGCAAACTTGGCCCAAGTTAGGGTGACTCTAGGCTTGGCCAAGGCTAGATTATCCAGTCTTGGCCCATGTTAGGGCTACCATCCAATGGCCGAGGTAAGGTTACGCAAACTTGGCCCAAGTTAGGGTGACTCTAGGCTTGGCCAAGGCTAGGTTATCCAATCTTGGCCCATGTTGGAGTTACCATCCAACGGCCGAGGCTAGGTTACGCAAACTTGGCCCAAGTTAGGACTACTCTAGACTTGGCCAAGGCTAGGTTATCCAGTCTTGGCCCATGTAAGGGCTACCATCCAATGGCCGAGGTTAGGTTACGCAAACTTGGCCCAAGTTAGGGTAAGTCTAGGCTTGGCCAAGGCCAGGTTTTCCAATCTTGGCCCAAGCCTGGGTAATCATTGGAATGGCCAAGATTAATTACCCAGTTATGGCCCGGACATGGGACTGTAAAGGTTTGCCAAGATGGGCTTCCCAATAATGTCCCAGGCATGGCCCCGTCGTTCAACTCTGGGGCTTCCTGTATAGGACATGGAGAACAGACTACAATTTTTAACATTCGCATTTTTTGATCATTTTGTCATATACTGATGAGCAAAGCAAGACCAGTACCAAGGTATACTCTTAGCCTTGGTGTTGTATATTCAGTTTTGGTCTTGATCTAGCTTAAATATTTCGAGTCTTGGTCTTGATTAAATACTTCGAGTCTAGTCTTGGTCATATTCTTACTTATAGTATGTAGTTAATAGCATAAATAATATAAATAACTCACAATTAATAATTAACTCTTTATGTCTATTGTTCCACGATAAAAAACAGATTGAAGTTGCTACATATATTTTGATTCATGCCTTTATCGTAAGCTCTTATTTTTATCTTAGTCTTGCCCATTTAGTCTTGGTCTTGCATATTCGGCCTTGGTTTTGGCATCAGCCTTGGTTTGAACTTGGTCTTGATCTTGCTGGTGTATGCATAATCTTGGTCTTGTTTTTTGCAAGACCAAGGTTTAGCCTGCAAGTCCGAGACCAATTATGTCCATCACTAACGCCATACGAAGTATCATATCAATATATAACTGTTTTTTCTTTATATCATTATAAAATCATAAATCAACAAAATGCGTGAAGACTCTCAATTTAGTATCACCATTTTTTTGTGAGGAAATATCAAAAAAAATCACAAAACCTATACACAGCAACTCTTTAATAACCGTATACTTGATAAATAATCCAAATCATAACATCATTACCACTTTATGACATATTTTTTGCAAGCCGAGTTTTATACCCTGTGTGTGCTTTGGTAAAGCAACGCAACGCAACGTTCCTGCCAGGTTTTTACCACTTCTTCAACCCTTTGCCCATTCTTCGATAAACATTAATTTTCTGTTCAGCTGCCGGTCTTTATATATGGAGATGATATGAATGGTTTTCACCAGATTATTTTTTCTTTTAAGTTAAATGAATTGAATAAATTTGTTGTTTTAATTTAAATGACAGATAAACTGTTAGTTCAATTTGTTTTTTTCTTTTTTTCAAATTAATTAATCTTGATTTAAGTTTAAAATGTAAAACATGGAAAATTTTAACTGTCATTTATTATTATTCTTAATTATAAATGAAAATCATGTTCAATACTTATTAGTAAAAATTTACAATTCTTTTAAAAAAAACATTTACTACATTTACAATGCCTTAACGCCTCAATTTTGTAATGGATGATCATGGGGAGAAAATCAATCTATAGCACATAATAGAATTGGATGGCGGGTTTTTAGTGAGACCTTACGTTCACCGTTGAATCGATGAATAATAAAAAAGTGGAAGCTCCACAGAACGAATATAGAATCTAGTAAATCGGCCTAAGTGAACATTTCATCATACTTTACTTCATATGGCGAATACACAGGCGGAAGAAGATTTTATTCAGGAGATTATTTAACTGCTTCCTTATTCAAAGTGTGCGATTTTTCAATATTTAATATGATTTTTGGGTTCTAAGTATTATTTTCATCTTCATTTGACAATATTATTTTAAAATAGTAAGTCAAGCTCTATCAAAATGGATCATGTCCTTCGTACCACCGTCATTTTTGTACACTATCAGTTATTGCACGACAAAATTAATTTCGCAACATTTAATCAGTTTTCATTGAAATGTAATACAATTAATTTTTTTTAATTTTTGTAGCGTAAGAAATGAAATCGGAAAAGATCAAAACAGTATGGAAAAGTACAACAAATTTTTTAAAGAGACTATCAAGTCACTAGTGCGCTTAAGTTTAACGAATGCATGTGTGCTAAAACCGCAATTTAAGATAAAAACATAGGATTTTATATTTTAGGCTAGCTAGTCAAAGCATTTTTGTCTCCTGGGATACCAATGAATATAAGATCCAGCGGCTTTCTGATCAAATATTTAAATACACCCTCATACCCAGCCTTCTGAAAATTAGCCACGTACAAGTGCCACTATGGATTCGCTTAAGAACGATACATTGAATGCCCACATTCATAGGAGGTATTTAAAAAATATATGACCCTCAGGCAAAGACCTTTGACATTGCTTAGGTCCACTCCCAAACTTGTAGGTCTAGCTATGTAGTAGAATTAATTGAATAAAACAGTAGAAAATGTTAAACTCACGGCAATTACAAAAAATTTGTCTCTATTTACACATCACAATATCATTACAAAAAATTAATGAATAATTTATACTTTGGCAGTCCGTGTTCATCATATTCTGAGCTAAAAATTAATTGTGGCACCGAAAGGTTATTGGTGACAAGGAACTTATATATAGAAATTTTTATTTAAAAATATTATATTTTGCGTTTTTTTAAGTTATTGTTTTTGACGTCGGTTCAGTTTTTTGTTAAAATATTTTATTTGTAAATTATTAGTTTTTTATATCAATTAATTGATACAAAAAGTGATTTGTTAAGTTCATTAATTTATCAAACTGAATCATTATATACTACTTAAATTATTTATTGAATTGATTATACATAAAAAGTTGTTTCTGTGTTTAAAAGTACAATTTTTTAACCTTATGTTGGTTCTCAGGGTTAAAATGCATGCTTCTTGACTGCAATGTTCCAACAATTAGTTCAAATATTGGCAATTCTTTCACATAAAAATACTGTACAAACTACTTTTTAGTTCAACTTTGTGTTTGGCGATTCATTTTGATAATATTCAAAAAAGTTATTTGGTATTTTATTTCTACACAATTGAAAAGAAAAATATTTTTATCAACCAAATCACCCAAATTTTGTTAAACTAACTATGAAAGATTATTTAAAAATACAGTTAGAAGAGCACACTTAATTCGTATATATATATATGGAAATATCTGGTGATATTATTTTGCACACTTAAAACGTGAGTATTACGATGAATATAAATTACAGTGTGTATCAGTTTTAATTTATGTAGTAAAATGGAAAAAATTTTATATATATATATATATATATATATATATATATATATATATATATATATATATATATATATATATATATATATATATATATATATATATATATATATATATATACCAAGAGCCAGCTGCATAAAAGTCCAACGGATTAAATAATTTAACTTAATAATTTATGTGTATAATACTAATGTAGATCTAAACGCCGATACATCAAATTATTCAATTTTGCCCGCTTACATGTTACTTCGAGTTGGGTCATTCGACGGTAAAGAAATAATGAACAAATGTCGATTTAAAAAATATATATTATATACAGTTCAGCACATGACAGCGAGTAACGGAGACGGGTGGTTGACGCTAGACCCTTTAAATCTGCTTGTCGAAATCTTACTTTTAATATAAATTTGGTTCATATACCTTTTAAAAATAAGATGACGCTTGATAGCGCCAACAGTAATGCCACAAGAAACATACAAGCGGGCAAAATTGGAAAATTTCAGAGATTTTGTAACTTTGAGGAAATGTAAAAAACAAAAAAAATAGTTAAGACAATAATCGAATGCCTTTGAAATAAATAGAGTATTTATCCCACATGTCTCTGAAGGCGGATTTATTCTTACTTGCCCGTTTTCAATGTGAAGACGGAAAAATATAATCGTCAAATTTTCTTTTATTCTTGATTTATTCCCTTTGGATTGATGAATTATATTCCATTTTACTTATCAAAACTTAAACAGGTCCCTGGTCTAAGGTAAATTCATTTAAAATTAAAAATTTATTTTCTAACTCTTATATAACTATGAATGAACAACAAAAACTTTTTATTTATTTCTCATGATTAAAAATAAATAGTTTATGTATTTTATTCTAGAACAAGTGTATTAGAATAAATTAAAATTAAAATCTTAACATCAAAGGGAAATTTCGAACGATTGCTATATGATAAATAATTATATAATAAATTTACAAAAATAATTTTTACATTCGAACTATCCATGGCGGAAATATATAGCCTTGGAAGAGAGTTGTGATTAATTTATATTCGAGCATTGTAATTCGAATGATTCAATTGGTCAATAGTGTTGAAATTATTATTTATAGAATAATTTTATTTTTTTATAACAATTTTGAACATTTTTTTTTATAAACAGAAATTTAATTTATAAACACTAAATTAAGGAAAATTTGTAAGTCAAAATTTAAATAATATACAGAACCAGGATGATAATTGAATTTGTGTTTATATTTTAATTTTTCTATTTAAATAATTTGTACATTCAAAGTGCAATAAAACTTTTGAACTATTACTAATAGATTGTATTTTCTTTTTTGTGTTGGATATTGCAAGTCTGTTACAGAATTTGTCAGAATTTAGTGCCAAAAATATTCACAACACCTAAAAACAAAAAACGAAGAGTGGCAAGGTATGTTTTTCGGCCGGATTAAGTCAATTTCTAAATCCCCTGTTTGAATCCCATCACAGTGTAATTTTTGTTGTAACTGCAATCGTATTACATATTATACATACAATGTGTACATAATAATATTTAATAGTATTGTTAGATTTGATATTACTACGGATTAGAATGTCCATATAAGAATATAGAATATACCATACGTGAGGCGTCTTGATGCCGGCGGGCATATCTTCTTACAACCTCAAAACTCAATGTTAGAGCTTGCTTGCTACTAACAATATACCACTACAATCCAAGTTATATATTATAACAAGTAAAAAAACCTCATACCTAGTTACAAACAATTGAAATACATTTATATTATAGAGCGAAGAACATTTATAGTTAGTTTGCCTATATTTTGATATGAAGTAAATAGAATAGTTTTAGTTCTTGATCGTTGGCACTACTGCTATTTACAAGTAGTATTTTAGTTGCTTGATTCTTAGGTTGTTATATATAGAAGAAGTATTCACTTTGATTAACGAAGTTTTCAATCCATTCAACAGAGGTGGATTTTTAAATAAATTAAATAAATGTCATACCTTCAATACTTTTACCAAATTTACTTAAATCTAAATTGCTTCATTTCGAAGCGAAAAACAACTAAGTCGAAAGATTCGGGAAAAGTTCCAAAGTCATAATTTGTGTAAGAATAATTAGCGGTAGTAATGGGAATGACATATTAGTTTAGTTCTCATTTAGTTTTCTGTGTAATCTAGACAAGAAATTAAATGGATTTTATGTCAAGGTTTTTGTATTTCTAAACTACTTTTAATGTATTGCAAGTTATGCGAGTATAAAAGCGACATATTATTCAAAAGCAAGACCGATAGTACCCTTGGATATCGTGGATTGTGTAACGAAACAAAGAGTCGAGGGCATTTGGCGACGTTTTTATGTACGTGTAATTTACTATGATTTTAATGAAACTTGAAACTTTCTCGTTATAATACTTTGAATTTGTTATATTTTTTCAGGGTCAGTTTTTGAAGGAGTTCTATCTCCGATGATAATAGCGTATCATGAACAGGCGATTAGGAATCTTTATTAATTTAATGATTATCGATTACAGATTTTTTTTTTTTTTTTGTTTAAATTTTATTTCTGGTATTGTGGATATTGTTGTATTCCCTTACGGCTACATTGATAAGATCCGTATATCTCAGAGATATTGAAGGCCACTTTTCGCCACGGCTACATTAATTTAAATTAATTTTTTTAAATAATTGACAAAGAACAGGTTTTTCACATATAAGTATTATTCCTTTGGCGCACTCTTTTTAAAGTATATGTTTTGCTTACGAGCCGCATCTGATCGTATAAAACATCTTTCGAAATTCATTTGTTTCTTAGTAAAATGTATCTTACGTTCTTGGTGTAATTCTTAAGTCGTGAATAATAAGATGGACACTCCACAATTTATTATTCAATTTTAAACAGATTAACAATATTTAAACAATGTAGATACTATATATATAAATATATAGGTATGTGTATACATTAATATAAATGTAGAGAGAGAATTGTATTCTAGGTATTTAGCAAAGTTTTAGAAATTGATTATATGTTAGATTGAATAATATTATTCTTGTTTTGGTAATACAGGATCAAATATCAATCTTAGGATACCTATAATTTCAAAACCACACTACTTTTTTTTAATTTTTGTTTATTCATTAGGTATAAATAGTTTGAAAAATCGGATATGTTCTATTAATAAAATTATTCGATAATTGTGAATATAATTATTATAATTTTTATGGCCTTTTAGTTAAGATTGTATCTTTTCAAGTGACCAGATAGTATTTAATTTAATATTCATTAATCTTTCTAAAAATATAATTTCGCAATCAATTTTTAAACATATATATTTATTTTTTTTAAATTATTTAAAATACAAAAAATATTCCAGGCGAAAAGTGATAAAATCAAGCCCAATAGGTCCGACAAATTGAAAAATAATATATAGCTTTTGTGCGTCGAAGAACATACCCTTCACTTTGTCACATTAAGGCAAAATTAGTTTTGCGTTTGCTAATGAATAATTTTTCTATCACGATATCAAAAAACGGATATTTGTCAACATTATGCTTGATCGTCAAATTAAAAATTATTTGATAAGCTAACTGACGTACTATAATAAACATTTTTAACTAGCTAGTTCACATAGTTATTAAAATGAGCTCAGATTTATTAACCTCAGTATTCAGAGCTTTATATTCCATGTCAAATATTGTTCCTTAGCCATGTTCTACTTTCCACCCCACTCAAATAATTACAACCTATTAATATCATAATCTTTTTAATTTTAACTTATGTAAATGTAAATTTATATTATTTGTTAAAGAAATTATTTGGTATTTTGATAACTTTGAAAAAACTTCGTAATATTGATAAAATCTCAACTTATTGTCATATTAGAGTTTTGTGTTCCGTTTGCTACATAGTTTTGATTTTGATATAGACCTTGATATTAAAATGTTGATTTTAGCTATAAGAAGAAATGTGAAATTACTCCTGCCAAAATCCAATTTCTTCGCTCTGCTAAAACAACATTTCGCTATTACTAGTATTTTCACTAGAGAGATAAAAAATTTCTTAGGTAATAAATACTTGGTATATAATAACAAAGGATAAATATTTCTAACGAATATAAAAAAGTTGTTATATCATTTAGTTACTATTTCGCATTATAAGCTAAAAGGAGAGCTTCCATACTAAAGTAATAAATTCGGTGAAATAAATTACTATGACATTTCCCTTACATTTAGTTGAGTCAGATAATTAAGTCACATGCATAGTTATACTACACGTATGACTTCAGTTGTTAAAAGCGTAGTAATAAATTTTTAAAAACAAGTGAAGATAACAGCTAACAGAGAAACACGCCATCTGATTGAATTTCATTGTTTGGACTATTTTTAATTAGCATTCATAAAATACTATAAATATTCAGTCTTTACAGTTTTATATACTTGTGTAATAATGTGTGTTGTAATTACCCATATGTGATAATTAGCAAAATTTGAGCTTAAATTTTGGCAAATTCTAACAATTTACGTAATAAATTTTCAAACAAATTGTTCTTCTATCTTTTATAGTTTAAAAGTTCAATTAGATGAATTGGACCCAATGGACCGATTTTGCTCATTCACGAACTTAAACTCATCATTTATATTTAGAATACATCACCAATAATTCAGATCGTTTTCTCTATTTGTTTTTGAGTTATTGAGAAGACAGACGGACGGATGGACAACCAGTAATGAACTAATTAGGTGTTTTGATGAACACATATACCAAAATTTTTTTTGAGCGGTCAATAATTTTCCTAACGTTACAAACTTTAGACTAAAATGAATATACTTTGACATATGTATGTCGAGTATAAAAAGGGTCATTCATTACTAGCAATACCATAAAGGTTGATTTTTAATCACATATGGTATAATATAAAAAAATTAAAAATTATTCCCTGGTTTAAAATCAAAATTATAACAGCCCTTAAATAATATTTAACCAATTAAGAAAACCTCTACCATTCTCACAATTATGTAAATAAATGTATTTGGAATTTTTAGTAGTTAAAAGCACCTCAGTTCTCACTGAATATTATAAATATTATGATTGCCATTATAATTTTAAAATAAACAACTGAGTACTTACTTATATGATGTTATTTCAAAAAAGACATTACAATTATAATAATTATTATTATATCTAAAGGCATTTTGTTTTATAAAATAATGATAGGGATGAAAATTTTCTTTCGTTAATGTTGTTGAAAGCGTTGTGCGAAGAATAATGATTATATTTTCTATTATTGTTATTATATCTATATAGTTTTAATAAAATGTGTTTATTATATTTGAAATCTGCCAATAGGGAGTGATTCATTTTGTCAACAGTGTTATTTTGCTTTAAATTAATGGTTTTTGTAGAAGAATTATAAAACATTTGTTTCTGTTATAAAGTTTTCCTAAATTATTGGAATATTTCAAAATAGAAGCGTTTGTTTACAGTAATTCTGCACAAATTCGACATTATGTAACTGAATGTTCTAGCACACTAGTTCCAGTGACGGATTTAGGCTTGATGCCATCCTAGGCCCTGTTTATCGCGCCGACCTTAATGTTAGAATAAATTTTATTTATTATAATATATATTGCAATATATTCATTTTAAATTTCATATAACTTTATAATTTTTAGAATATAATTTTTAATTATAACTAATAAATATTACAGATACATAAGTATTAAACGTTAGACAAATAAATAAATATGATCTTTTTTTAATATTAATCAATTTAAAAATTTCTTTTTTCTGGCTTTGGTCCGAGCAAAAATATCCATTATATCATCTTAATCAATTTCTTGGACTAGTTGAGATTCAATAGACAGTTATGCAAGAGCATTAAGTCTTTCGTGACTCATACTTGCTCGTAAATAGGTTTTTATCCTTTTCAAAGTAGAAAAAGATATTTCTCCTGAACAATTTGTAGCCGGAATACTCAAAAAAATACGTAAAGCAATATCAACATTTGGGTAAACATCTCGAAGACTACGTGAATGTAATAAATTGCATATATTTTGTGCAGAGCGTACATCTTCCGTATTTGCTGAAGAATCTTCGAGTTGATAATGTAAATGAATACATTCGTTTCCTAATGTCTCTTCTAAGTCATCAGTATACTAGTTTATTGGCAAGATTTTTCAATTCATTTGTATCTATTTCAAAGAAATTATCGAAGAAATTGAAACTAGTAATTTTTAAAAGATTTATAAGCATATGATTAATTTCAGTTATGAAACAAACAATAAAGCACGATTAAACAATTAACATCTTAGACTGAAAAGGAAATAAAAAAATTGCATTATTATATATTCTTTAGAAAATTATTTACAGAAAGTAATCTGAACTCATTTTTAAGGGAGACTGTCTTTACTATTTTTGTCTCTGAAATTTTGGTATTTCAAAAGTTTTGCCGCCCCTCGAATCATGCCTCCCGGGCCTAGGCGTAAATCCATCACTGAGTAGTTCTAAAGAATCATTTTGATTTTTTATTCGCATCAAAATATCAAACCGATTGTGGCTTCTGAATTAATAAGCAATCTATGAAGAGCCTAAATGTAAATCAGAAAAGGGTTCACGCAGAGATATAATCTCACTTACAAAAAGCACACAAACAAATGTTTAATGTTGTATCATTTAATGAAAATGTTTAAATCCGTATGCATTTTTATACTGCAAATACTAGGGAATAAATACTATTGAAATATTCTTATCATTTAAAAATACGCAAAAATTAATATATTGATATAAAGGATTTTGGACATTTCGAATGAAATAATAGTTGTAAAAGCTTTTTAGTTAACAGCATAAATTAGGTCCTTTATAGGAATTTAAATTGAAAAAATTCTAAAGTATAATTCATATTTCACTATTTTATGTTCTGTTTACGTTTTTATTTTAAACCATTTCAATCAAGTTTAATTCAATTCAATCTTTATTCTCTTTTAAACTATACATAATTATACAAAATAAGCCAAAATAATAATAAGGGGAAGGGAAAAGTGTGCAGCTATGGAAGATTTGATAGGAACTATCCCAGTATTCACGTTTGTGCAATCCACATGGAAGACCATAAAAAATCATTGGTAAGGATATCCAGAACCTGATACTTATATTTAATCATTATATGCCTACTGCATATAACGAATGATGTGTTTTGGATAAGCATTGGAATACAGTTAATACAAAATTTTAAATGAAAAATCAAGAATTACTTAGGTCAATATATGATACTCACAGCTAAATATTAAAATAGATGAGAAACAATTATAAATAAAAACATAATTACTAATAAATTTAAAAATGAGTAATTATTATGGATTCATCTGAGTAGTCAAATTTGCAGAGAAGAAATATCCTTAAAGAATAAATATCAATATAAATAAACACACATAAATCTGGATGTGTGAAGCAGCTCGAACCACCATGCAGATTGTTTCTTTGAATAAAATAGAGTCCCTGAAATTTTCAAAAATATTTCTGCAATTTGGACCTCGAAAAATGTCGAAAATCTTCAAATAAAGATAATATATATTGTCAAATTAGAAAATTTTGGTTGGAGGTGCTGCAGTTCTAATGAGAGTTCTGTTTTTCTAACATGCCATTAATACAAAAGCAGACATAAAAAAACACCTTGCTCCAATAATATAATAAATTTTATTTTGTGCTTTTTTCAAAAGTAAGCATGCATTATTTTGTTTTTTAAATTTTTTTGTTTTATTAAATTTTTTAAATAATTTATTCAAATACAAATACATTTTGCGTTCATACATGAAAAGTTCAAGTTCAATTGCTTGATTAATTGTAAATATAAAGTTATTATTGATTCTATTCCCATAATCAATAGCTATTGTCAAAAATCATAAATTTGAATTTGACAGTTGATTAATAAGTAAAGAAAATTATTCTTTCAACTGTTCGTTGTCATACATTAAAGTGGAGGAACCTAATAACAAAATGATAAAATTTGTTCTAGTTAATTTTGGTAAGTAACCAACTTCAGTAATGGGCTAAATTGCAAAGGGTATCTACATAAGTTGTTTTATTATATAATGGACTAAATAGTATCCCAGTCAAATTTCGAGGATTTGAAATACTTTACGTTATTAGTCGGTCAATTGACAAGATTCCATAAAACGCTATAGTACATATGACCTTATTCCACCATCTATATGAATATATTATTCCATAATAATTTATTCAGTATGAGTAAAAAAAAAACAAATTTGAATGAAAACCTATTGAATAAGGAAGGTCATATCCATTAATATAACGAGTGGAAAATTCAATCACTTTCATATACTGAATATTTTGTGGGTTATTTATTAAGTGTGTGTTCTTTTTATTGCAAATCATATACATTATATAAAAAGAAAACCGTCTTCAACTTTGATTTTTTTAATCATAAATCATAACTTTGATCTGAGTTGAAGTTTTGAATTGTACAACTTTTTGTAGAATGATTTGTTTCAATCATTATATATTTTATATTTGCATATGAGAAATATTAAAAGTTACTATGATATGAACAGGTTCATGTAAAAAGGGCATTAGTGTAAAACAAAAAATGCTCGTTCATTTTTAATAAGCAGATATAGATCTTAAAATATGATAAGGTATAATCGAACTTTTTTATAAACTAAACATTTTAAACCAGTCAAACTTTTACTTAAGAATCTATACATAGTGCTTCAATAAAATAAAATGTTCATACGTTTCATAATATTATTTGGGGAATGCAATTAATTAAAAACTTATTTTTCCAGTAAATCAGTGAGTAAGATATTTTATTTTCAATGTAACTCCGCTCATTTTAATACTCGAGATACATAATATGTCAGATTATATACATTTTAGTTTGAAGTTTGAAACACTACCTTATATTGACCGCACAAACAAAATTTTTGTTTAGGTGTTCATAGAAACACCTAATTACTCAATTTCTGCCCATCTGTCATCACGATAACTCTAAAACGAGAAAGCAAGGTGAAAGTTTATTAGCGTATTCTAACATAAAATGAGAGTTTAAGTTCATGAATGAGCAAAATCAATCCATTGGGTCCAATGGATTTTGACTCAATTTTTAAAATATAAAAGATAGAAGAAAAATTCAAATCCAAAAAAAAGTTATTTTTTTAAACAAAAAACTTTTGTTTGAAATATTTTTTGTAAAATGTATGAATTTTTTACAATTTTAGCTCAAATTTCGCTAATAAACACATATAGGTATTAACAATACATATATTATTATGATACAAGTTTACATATAATACTAAATATTTATAGTATTTTATGAATGCTAATTTAAAATAGTCCAAACAACCAAATGAAATCATATGTCAAGTTTCTAAACAACTTACTCTGTTAGTTGTTATTTGTTTAAGTTAATGATTTCATCATAAAACCATTGATAATTTATACGATAATTTATCACTGCCCGTTTTTATGTTAACTAACGTTAAATGGTACCACTTCAAGGTTACTCGATTGGCACCTTTAACCAGATTAAATTTGGTTAATATTGTACCTACAAAAATGAACAACAAACATTTATCCTTGTTATTTTACAAAATACATTTTGTTCCAAATAATTTTTCCAGTAAAATGTAATGTCAAATCAAAAGTCAATATTTTTAATCATGGATTACTTAAAAAGCGTTAGCATCTCCGTAAGCACTTTCACGAACATTTTTTTACTTAATATTGTGTAATTTGTTCTAAAAATGGCTAGAATTTACTACCGAATTGCTGAGATTGCCCACAATTTCATCTACAATTTAATTAATGAAAATATATACGTAGATATATTACTATTAAAAATAAGTACGCAATACATATTATTGTGTTTTAATAATGTGCTTAGAATTTATAGTAGTTCAAATATTGATACGTCATCACATGTCGGATATTTAAACAGCATTTATTAGATTTTGTTTTCTAATTATTAAGAAAAACAAATTTGCGTACCTACAAAAAAAGTGATGCATGAAAATAGAATATTTTAGCATTCTGAAAATTGCATTGCTAATAAAATTATATACATAATAAGATTATAATTAATAACAAACTTCTTTTCACTTTCGTTAAGCTATTTTTAAGCTTCTTTGACTTCTGCAAACTCATTACATAAGAATTACAGATTAAACGATAATAGGGGAAAATCAACTTGAACGCTTTTAAAATTTACTTTTTTTACTATTAATTGTATGAAATTTATACATCAAATTAACAAGTGAAAATAAAAAATTACTTGTTTAGATAAATGACATATAGTTTAGTATCAATGTTTATTACTATTTTTAATCATTAGCATTCATAAAAACCTCAGTCCATAATATACACAGTCCATGGAGTATGTTAATAATATGTAATATAATTGTATGTTTATAATCTAAATTTAAGCTAAAATTTAAAACTTTTGCGTGGCGAGTCTAAACAGTATACGAAAAAACGTTTGAAAAAAGAGCTGTTTGTTTTGAAAAACAAACATTTTTTATTTGAATTTTATGTTCTATTTAAATCTTTTATGGTTTTAATGGACCGAATTTATTCATTCAAACTTACTGTTTAGGTCTTAAATACGCCACCGAAATTTCAGTTCATCATCTTTCATCATTTTTGAGTTATGACGGACGGATGGGCGGACGGAAATCGACTAATTAAATAATACTATGAACACCTGTAGCAAAATTGCGTTTGTGCCTTCAACATTTATTAGCGTGAAAAATCCAAGATAACATTTAATAAGTATTCTAAATAATATGCACGACTATTTAACTATGGTTGATGCCTTTCTTTATAAATCCATTCATACAATGTATTGTTATTTGTGTGATGAACAATGATGCGTTTGCATTGTCTGTTACCATGTAGATGTACATATAAAGAGCTTTTTAAAGCTACCTACCATCTTATGTATGTTTAAAATTTACATATGAATATATTATGATATATTGAATACAGAAGGTTACATTAGTAGAATAATAAATGTATATTTATGATATGGCAAATCAATCAAAAATATATTGAACATCAACGGGTTGTTATTAATCTAAATACTCCACACCTTGGTTATGTAAAACATTGCGCCTTATTATTCTATCAATCGTTTTCCACACACAGTTAAAAATTTTGTGTAAAATCAATACAGTTTAGGTGTGGACCATACAAAATTAATGTTGAATTTTAAATACAGAATCAGTATCAACAAATTATTTTTTCAGTTTCAATATTATTTGAGTCAAGGAGTAACAGTCTTAAACTTCAATAAAAGCTGATATTTTCTATTTATGAAAACTTATTATTTTCAAAAGTGAGGATTATGTAAAAAAGACAAAAATTAACACACTAAAATCTACAAACAAATTTTTAACGCAGACCGTTTTTGAAGCAAATACAAAAATTATTGTACTGTACAATATAACCTTGTCAGACAGTTTTCAACGGGCATCGAACTTTGAAAATTGCCCTTTAAGAAAAAATAAAAATAAAAAGACCATTTATTCCAATAATTTTATTATTAATATTAGCGAAGACCTAAAATTAATCAATTTTACTAATATCAATATTAGTATACATCTTAAAAAAATTAATTTGAGCTAACAGTTTTAATTTGGTACACGATAAAAGCACCAATACTTATAATCAATTAGTACCAATGAAGTATAGAAGAATATAAAATTACTTGCCAAAAAAATTAATACAAGTACAATTTTATATAAACTTCACTGGCAAACTCAGTCGGATAATATATTAAGCCAAGACTCAGACAAGATTTTTGAGCGATTGTACTGTCGAAGAATGGGAAATTTAATCTGTATCAAAAGACAAACATTTTCTTTACATTTATTCCAATTTCACGATTTAAATAATTAATAAAATTGTTTTAATTTTTCCAATTAAACAAGAAGCATCGATATCTCTTTAGGCATCAATATTTTCTACAGGTATCGATTTTTTTACAGGTACTTTTCAAGGTATCGAATAGCACAACTCAATGATGTATCGATAATTGTCATACGTGCATAAGTATTAAACGATCAGTACGGTATATCAGGAGTAATTTAACGAAACAATTTTTTTTTCTGATCCTGGTGTCTATCTGTTTCACTTGCTGGCTTCCAAATGACCTGAAATATCAATAAATTAGATGATCACATAATTTTATGATCTAATATAATACAAAATTAATCCGGTAGCGTTGTAAAACGTAATTCTTTTTTTATTACTTCCTTGCAATCGCACAATATTTTTATAAATACCACTTTTAATTTATTACATTAAAAATTCAAGAAAATGTTTACATTAATAACTCTTTTACCTTTATACAATATAAAACTCTATATTTTAAAATATATATAAAAATATGTTTTTTCTACTTAACTTGCTTCACAATAACAAATAGTTTTAAGATATGGCCTGAAATCTTGTATGTAGGATTATATCCTGGACGCTATTTCAAGCGATATCTCGAAAACTAGTCACCCATCCAATCGCTAATTTACATATTTGTAATTTTTTTTAATATTTATAGAACTCGATAACCTTCAAAATCAAAAGCTTAACAAAATTCATTATTTAAATAATTCACAAAATCTATTCAAAGTAGGCTAAATCTTATAAATTTGTGGAAGAGGAAAAATGTAATGGCTTCGTACCAGGAAAATTTTAGGGTGTACGCAATAAATATAAGCGGTACAAATTTTGTATAATTTTTGTTATAAAGGCTAGGGGATGTATTTATTTATTCATATTCTCCAATCATTTGCTTGAAATTATATTCTTAACAATAAAAGTTTCATCATTTTGAATTTTGTTAATAACGATATTCAAACTTTAAGCGCTGGATATGTGAAACTTAATTCTCATTTTTATAGTCGACTTTTTACAATATGTCAGTGATATATTATTTGTATTCTAAAGTTTGTAGCTCTAGAAAATAATAAACCGAAAATCATTTAAAAAGCCCATTTCCGCTAACCGTCATGCAGATAACTCAAAATAGAAAATAGATAGTAAGTTAAAAATTTGGCTAGGTCTTTAAGACATAATAAATGATGTTAAATTCCTTAATGAACAAAATTAACCCATTGAGTCCCATGGAACCCTGACCCAACTGTTAAGCCAAGTAATATAGAACAATTCGAAGAAAAAATGTAGTTTTTTTCCAAATAAAAAAAATAAAAATATTTACGATGAAAATAAATTGGATATTAGGATTCTCCACAATTTTAGTTCAAATTAACATATCTATAATTACAATACATTTTATTATTTTAACTATTTTAACTGTATAAACTGGATATTTATAGTATTTTATTTATGTTTATTATATAAAATAGTTCATACATTCATACTTAACCATTTGGTAAGTACCTAAACAAATAACTTTGTTAGTTGTTACCTTCGCTTGTTTATTTTTAGTTTGGACTATTTGATGTTTGTTTTTAATTTTTTATTTTGTAAAAAATTTTAGAAATTATTCAAAGTTTTATTGTTTATTATTTTTGTTTTAAGTATAAAACAATAATATAATTTCGGAGCATTTCTGCTTCATTATCAGGTATTTTAGTAGATGTGTGAATTCAATATTTTGATGCACAATGAAGTAAAATAATGAGAAAGGTATTATTAAATATTTATTATTGAGGAAAAAGCTTTCAAAATTATCATTATTTACATAATATATTCAAAATTGATAGAATAATAATAATAATTAAAATCATATGATAGAGCTTGATAATGAAGTATTTTAGGGGTATAGGGGTGAAACGTGAATAATACATTGTTCATTCATTGTTTGTATAGTTTTATAAAGCTTGGAATATCAATGATTGCAACATTTTATTAAGTGCCTTTTGTACCAATGTTAACAACAATGATTACATTACGTATATTTTGTTTACATCAATTTTGATGCATCATAATATTTTCACTTTTGAATATGTTAAATCCTTACAGTAGTGCATTTAGTACATTTGATATAAAAAGTAATACTGCCTATCTATTATTTTACCACATTGTGTATCTAAAACTAAACACTAAAAAATTGCCTTTATAAATATCACTGCAAGTATGAAACTGCCCATTTCTCAAGTATAATACTTAAAGAAAAAAAACATTTTTAAAGAGCACACTTTTCCGACTTTTAGGAAAACAGATTTCCAAAAGATATCATATTTCTGACATATTCTTGAGTCGAAAAAAAGACTTCTTAAATAATTTTTAATTTTAACTTCTTACAAAGTTGGAAAAAATACTGCTTAAGGAAGTATGAGCACCAAGGCAACTTTTGATAAAAGGCTTGATTTTTTTTTTAATACAAAGTTTAAATATGTCTAAACAAATTCCAAAAATTTGAAAGAGATTGCCCGATCATTTAAATAAATAATTAACTTTAAAGTTGAGCAATTTAACATTGGTCTTATGGGGTAACCTTCAAACATTGATACATTTCTGTATTTTTCTCGTAAAACTGTCGGTGAATATTTTTAAAAAACTTATGGATGAAAGTAAATATATTAGTGATAAATTTAATTCAAAAACATTTACACTTGCCCGACTAATTAAAGTGTATTAATTAAAAGAAAAATAAATGCCGCCACTAGCCAATGTTAAATGTATATCTATATATTGAAAAAAATCATATGGTTACTGCGTTCCCCTTACCGCGCTAGAGTCGATACCTATCCCCACACCGCCTGGCGCTCGTACTTCCTTAAATAGTTTTAAATAAAGTTTTTGAAAAAGTCTTTATAACATCCTAATGATACAGCTAAAACTGATCTTCATAAGGACTTTTTTAAAGTATAGATGACCTAGATGTTTGCTCGGTAGATAAAGAATTCAATCATTATTCATAGAATCTCAATTAACTGTTCATGAAATATATCAAGAACGCAAATTCATTTTTAACGAGTTGATATTATCTGCCCTATTATATGAATCTCATCTTAAACAACAAAGACAGTAACCTTTAAGCTTTTCCATTCCGGAAACCGAAAAATTCCAAGTTTAACAAAGTAGAGTATAGAAAACTTCATAGAAAATATAACTGAAGATTAGTGGTACCAGTTTTTATAGGAAAAATCTTATCGTAAAAACTCTAATTACTGTAGATAAAATTGTTATTAATTGATTTAGGATTGATTCATAATGAGACTGTAGAGTGGATTTTATGTCAACTTTCACTAAAAGATGTTACAAAAGATGTGTCATACTTGTAATTGTTCTAAATATCCCCTAGAGACGTCTTCCAAAAATTTATTTTAACGAAATTACTTAAGATAATGTCAATTACATAATTCATTTAAAACAAAGTCCTTAAATTCGCCATAATATATATAGAGGTGAATTTTTGAATTAGTACTAAACTTAGACAATTAACTGCATTCCTACATGGTGATAGTATATTGAAACCGTATTAAGGTATAAACTATAGCACATCTATAAAATGAGAGATAATTTAATTAAAAACGACCGACCAAGTAAAGAACTTTCTCCATTCAATACCCCATCTACAGATAGATATAGAATTATTTCTTCTAATCTATCTTACCAAACTGATATAAGAGCTTTTTTTTTCATACAACGAGAAGAATTAAAAACTTTTAAAAATTAAAACAGATAAACTTTCACCACTCCACAGACAATTGATAACAATAGACTACAAAATAGTTAACAACACTGATATTTATGTTGCCACGATGAGGTTAATTACAAATTTCACTTCATCAAACAGTAAACATAGGAAATATGTACACAGAATATATGTTTGTTGATTGTTCGAAAGAGTTGTTGGTTAGGTAAATGATGAGATGTTGATGATGATGATGATTATAATTATTATTATTATGATAATGATAGTGATAGAACTCTTATATTGAACTATGAGTTAAAGTAGGATAGATATAATTATATCTAGTATTTTGTCGGTAAAACAATTTTATAACCTAACCTCAAACTTACTTCTGTCAATATAAATATAACAGACATGTATAGCGTGTATAAAGCCCTTTTGTTTATTTTATAATATTTCCAGAATTAACAATGATGAGTTTAATGATTTTGTAATCATTATTATATAAACGTTAAATATTTTATATATTCATAGATTAAAATATGTGGTAAAGTTATATGTGTATGGTAACCTTTTTTTTTTTAGTTAAGGTTATATTTGTTTACTTTAAAATATTACCTATTAATTTCGGGGGTGAATCAGAATATGTATATAAGGAGTAAGGCATAAAAAAGTTTTGAGTTTTCCATTTCGCCGTACAAAATTTTGAAATCACATTAAAAATATGAACGCAAAACCAATACTTTATAACAAGTGTTTCCAAAAGGTGATGATCGCAGAAAATAAATATTATAAGAATAAATGAAAAATAAACCAAAAAGAAAATTAGAACAAATCTTTAATTAAACAAAACGTAATATTACAAGAAATAAAACACTATTACGGAAATGTGCTCTAATAAATACGAAATAGGATAGCCGTGATCGCTTGCCACCTTAACGTTTCAGTTGTTCGTACTAAATACTACAATACTGCATATTATGGGTGTAAGGTGGCATACGACATTGCCTATCCCTTGAACATTACTTCATCTAATTTCATACTAAATGATTTTATTGTTTCGTATTTTTAAAAGCACATTTCCATAGTAAGGTTTTTGTTCATTTAAACATTTGGTTTTAATATTATAGAGTTAGAAATTTATTTTTAATCAAAATATTTGGATATTATGTTAATGTTTTTAATATTGATGTTTTTAAAATGTGCTAATTGAGAGCTTTTTCATTTAATATACAACACGCCACAATTCAATAAAACACATTTTTTCGTTTTAATATCCCTTATATAGGTCTTATTCTAACAGTTTATAGCATATCATCAAGTTTAGTTCCGATGGTAGAACATATAAAATCATGTATACATATATAGTCGGATATCATCATAAACCTTTCTTTTGGATTTTCCGTAATCGGATGAAACTGCGAAGTACACAATTAAAAAAATAAGCTTTCAAAATAAAAAACACAGGATTTCAAATTGGAATATCATTTTCTTTTGAGTTTTCCGATTGTACAAAGTATGACAATAGCTAAGATAGTAAAGTAGCTAGCTACGTTTTAAGTAGAAATCTGAGGATTTCATTAACGAAGCATAAATTATTGAAACTTTAATTAAATAATACTATCTTTTATTTCTGATAAACGAAAAACAATATTTACTTTAATAATAAACTTAAAAATTCACTACGAGAAATTATAATAGAAAAGTTTCCTTAAAATAAATTCATCAATCATTTTCACGAAAAATTTCTAAATTGTCTTCAATTTATATATAAAAAAACACGTATATATAAAATACACATACTTCGTATACACTAAAAATAACAAAAAAATTTCCATATTTTGAAAAGAAAATATTAGTACAAACATACAAATATTCATAACATTTTAAGGGATAAAAATTATATTTGATTTGGACATATGCCAAACTTATATATGAGAATAAAATAATACAATATTATTCAAAAACCTATATGTATTTCAGACAAATTTTTGTGAGCGAAAGCTTGGTTCATTCATTTCAATTTAAATGATATAGAAACAAATGTACATGTGATCCTTATCGATATTATCCTGTATTTTGCATGAAGTCCTTTTAGACTCACATCATCCAGTTCCATGTATTTCAGTCATGAAATTGAATACTCACCTTCTAATTTCATGGAGTGGAATATTGAAGTTTCATCCATGTTTTCGATGCTTTTTTGTTGCACAACTTGCCTTTGTTCTCAAAATAGATTTATCAGTAGAGCAAAATTTTTTCTCCGGGAGGGTCTGATATGAAGAGTACGGAGAATTTAGTAGCAATTTGAAGCAAAATTTATTCATTTAAATGTTGGAAATAACTAAAGTTATTTAACTAAAATCACATGTAAATGAGTAGCAGCATTGAAAAATCTTTTGAGCCCATAATGATGCCGTCTTTATGTCAGATTGGTAGGTATCTAGCATTTATCACACAAATTTTCTTCATTTCCATTACCTCACTTTTGCGAGTGGTTGAAGGAATACGTAGCTTATGTCACTATCAACATCGTCTCTTTCTTTTCGTTGAAATTGGTTTTGTTGTTTTCTATATCACATTTAACTATCTCGCCCTATGCATAATTGTGAAATTTCATTGATATCGGTTTAGACATTTTTATCCTAAAGTTATGATCCTCTTTCCACATTTGTAAGTGGTTAAGATTAGGGGGCCGAACCCCCATATAACACTTTAAGCATATCTCTTCTATATATACCTGCAAAGTTTTGTTGAAATCGAGTTATACGTTTCATAGATCATCGCCACACAATATTTAACCATATTCTTCTTATTATGAAAGGTATTTTTCTTATTATGAAAGGTACTTTGGCCATTTCTGTAGCTTTGACTGAATACTAAAGACGTATAAGCACAACGAAATACAAAAAAAAAGGAATACATAAACTTATTTTCGCATCTCATTTAGGGAGTACGTACCTGTTGGAAAGATAGTGCATCCTTAAATATATTGAAAATTTTAATATATTATTATCTAAACCAGAAGTGTAAAAGCATAAAATACCAAATTTAATTAATTTATTATTTGTATTAACTCAATAACCAGCAAACATAAAAGCAGGGGTCAGTAAATTTCAACTACCTATGTGTCTATGGCATCGTATTGTAGGATGGATCGACTTACACGACTAGCACACTGTTTTCCATTTTATTTAATCAGTGTTTTACTTTGGGTGGCTATGGACTATAATTAAATTAATTGTTTTTGTCCTTTGAAAATTTTTAAAAGGCTTTGAAAATTTGTATACCCGACATACATAATATGTCAGAGTATATTAATTTTAGTCTAAAGTTGATAAATCCATCCAATATGGACCGCACAAACAAAATTTGGGTATAGGCGTTCATAGAAACACCTAATTAGTCCATTTCCGACTGTCCGACTGTTCGTCCGTCATCATTTTAACCCAAAAACAAAAAGAGGGAGCGAGTTTGACGTATTCTAAACATAAAAGTGAATTAAATTTCTTGAATGAACAAAATCGGTTTATTGCGACAAATGGATTCTTGACCCAACTTTTAAACTAAAAAAGATAGAAGAAAAGTTCAAATACAACAAATTTTTTGTTTTTGAAACTAACAACTTTTGTTTGAAACATTTTTTCATAACATTTTTATTTTCATTTTCATTACATTTCCACATTTTTAGCTCAAATTTAGCTAATAAACTCTAATAGTTAATAAAAATATATATTATTATTATGCATGTAAACATATGGTATTGAACATAAAAAAAATGAAAATTTTATCAAATGTCGGGTATCTAAACAATTAACTCTGTTAGTTATTATCTTCACTTAATTCATTAACTACCTTTAATTAATTATAGGAACATATTCTCATTCATGTACCACATGTTTGAAAGGTAAGAAAAGGTTGTATAAAATTATTTTTATACAAATTTTTCATTGTTTTGTATTAAAACGAAAGTGAATTAACAAAAGTTCAAAGCAGAAATTTTTTCATAATATCGTATGTTGTAACATTACCAGTTCTGAACAACATTGTATCTATATATTATAATAAATTTATGTTTTATTTTTTATATGTAGTGAAAATCTAAGTGTAAGATTTTCATTTAACCCTACCCCCATCATTTATGTATATATAATATGCATATACATCAAATATATCTACATATTTTGTGAACTATGAAATATCACAAATAATATTTTGTCTTGATAACATATAACAAGAACCAGCATAATATACATACCACTGACCTTTTCTTTAGATTTTCTTTACTTTGTTTCATTTGTTATCATATAAATTTGTATGAATATATTAAAATATGTATATGAAATTGATATACTAAATATTTAAATTATATCTCATAAATAATATAAATATCGTATTCAAGAAGAAAAACTTATTGTTGTAGGAAGAAATATTTTATTTTTTTGTTTATTTTTCCGCCAATTTATAAAATTTATTAGAAATTTCTCATTCAATTGGACTTTTAATTAAATCGAAATTTATTTTGCGTATTTAAGACGTATGTCCAAAAATATTCAATTTGGTATATTTATTATTAAGTTGATTCGTTTTTAGTGATGTTAGATAGTTATACTACCTATCACTGCTACGTAACTTTTCTATATCTCTAATTATCGTATCTCTTCGAATAGCAATAACTTTTATGTTATTGATATAATCACAAGATAATTAAATAATCACAAGATCGTTAAATCAAATCTAAAACTTTTAAAATCGGTATCCAACCCGACCGAACTAAATGTATATGAAACGAACTACATTCAAAAACATGGCAAAAGCACGATGAATAAGTCCTTCATGTAGGGGACCTATTCTAAATACAGATTTAAAAAAGATTTCAAAATTAAAGTTGAATTATTAAAATTGAAACGATATTTGAAATTAAAATTATTTAATTTCATAATTCATTTTTAGTTTTGCAAGTTCAATTTTTATTTTGAGATTTTTTAACTGTCAAAATCACGTGGTCCAATACTTCAATCTCATTGGCCGAACACCTAACACGTGATTAATGCTGATGGTTATTAAGTAGTTCAAAGCTCAAGATAATGGCCCGATACATGAAGCATTTTTGGTGTTACTACTATATACGTATTACTATATGCTTAAATTATAGCTCTGATATTGTTCAATTTTGATTATTTCCGCTTGGCTCTTTCGAGCACTTTATTGCTTAATATTTCGCCCAGCAGCCTTCTTCAATGTGTCAACCGCAATTGAAAAAATACTAGGACATAGCTGCGGAAAACTGAGGCTGGTCGTCTAGACACTTTTATTCCACTCGTCGAAACGTTTGTTTTGAAAAAAATTTGTTTCATGTAACTTAAAAAGTAAGATCGAGATCAAAAGTGCCAACTTACATACTTGGGGAAAAAATCTAACAATTTAATGGGTGTCGAGCTTTAGGTCCCTTGTAATACTGCGCACACTCCAAAAATTGTATATAAATCAAATCGGAATTTAATTAAGCTACAATACGCTTACTACTATTATACCTATCAATCTCCTAAACTAGTAAATACGTAGATGCGATACTAATTCAAATACTACCACTTCCCAAGTATTATATATCGAATAAAAAGATAATCGAAATGGGACTAGTAAAATTTATATACAAACAAACATAAATCTACAAGTTGATTGAGAACTTTTTACTTTTATGTTGAAGCTAGTTAATAACGAAAGTCATTAGAAAATACAATCGACTTTCGTCAGTACTCGCGAGTAATTTTTTAAGTAAAAACTTATCAAGATTTATTACTACCTACATTTATGAATAATTTAAATACTGAACAATTATAAATATATCATTTAAATAATTAATCATTTATTTAAGTCAAAGACAGGCTACTTTAATTTTTTTTTAATAGCCAACCAATATCATATAAGCGTACCCTCCCTTTTTTAAAGTAATTCTCACAACCTACACCATAAACACAATCAATTCTATAAAATATCCCCTAACTATTATAAGATATAACATATATGCATATATGTGTGTATATACAATACACCCCATTGTATTATATTAATTGTTAGTATATATTTTATTATTATTGACAAAGACGTTTTAACTAACAATCATAAAGCCATTTGGACCATTATAAACCAAACAACCACTTAAAACAGAGTCACTATATATTGAAGGAACACAACAATTTAACTACTTACAAAATATAGAGAAAATACAATATTTGTATATTTGAAAACTATACCTCAAAATAGTTTGTACTTATAATATACACAAAGAACGCGTCATAACGACGGTGTGTTTTATCATGTTGACGATGCGGGTTGTCTGTCAACTTTTATATAACCAAATAATAATAAATATTATACCCGAGAAAATTTTCTCATTTCATTTAATTGTTATATTGTTTCAATACCACTCATTCATGTTATTTGAAATTATACATGGTTGATGCTTTATTGTAATTTATTTAATTAATGATTAAGTTTAGAATGAGAAAAAATGGTTGCGTATACCAGATTATTTGAATACTCGCTCAGAATTACCTTCCACTATTATTCCATCGAATATAGTAAATTGGATTTCCGAAAACACGATAAGTTAGCTACAAATTTTTAACAGATACTGTTACGTAATTAGTTAACATATTGGATAGGATTGTTAACTACGCAACCAGAAAAGAGTGATCTAAGTAATTTTTTTATTGTGATTTCTCAATTTCAAGCTATATACAAATAATGAAGAACGAGTTGAACAGAGAAAGAAAATGTATTCAAATCTCTGTACGGCCAACAGTCATTGAGGTATTAGTCATTCAAAGTTTTCCATTTTTACAGTAAGTACATTTTTTCTATCAATTTTCAGAAAAATAAGTGAAGATAACGACTAACAGTGTTAATTCTTTAAACATCTTCTGTTTGTCTAGTCATAATTTTTTCCTTGTTTTAATTCATTTCCAAACCCACTTTATTGCTTTTTTGCTTTGAAGAGGGTCTCCATCCATATATTGTAATTAATATGGATCTTCCGAAAACATCACATAGCCAACCGCAAGCCTTAAATGTGATAAGTATTCAGCGTATATATTTATCCAGCTTACTTGTCTAAAATCTTTTTCAAGAACCGTTTTGTAGAAAGAGAAGATTTCCTTGTTTTACTCCGCATTCAATATTCAGAGGTTGACCCGGTGATTTTATATTTCTTCGACCCTCTTATTGTTTATTTCTTTGATTACGTCAATGGAATCACTAATAATTCCTTGTCCCATTACAGCCTACCAATTGAATTATCGAAAATAGATTCAAACACGAAAGTGCTAATCAATAAAACTCCCTATCTCCAAACACATATACAGTGGATTATTATATTTGTTGTATTTTTCGATACTGCTTTTTAATGTTTTTTGTTAAACGCCGTAGTTACCGAGAATAATTTGTATAGGGCTTATGGGGGATGTAATTTGATATCAGCCGAGAATCTTCTTTTTTAAATAATAAGTCTCTTTTTAAAACAAAATTAAATAATTTAGTAAGTAGTTTTGTAAGTGTAACTATACCAATTTTAATCATTTTATTGGTAATGCCACCTGGGCATTAACGTGTACCAGACTTACGTACTTTTATTGAGAATTCTATATCATTTTGATTAAAATTGAAACAATTTAAAATGTTGGCAGGAAAGTGTTTTTTCGTAATTTAATTCTATTTTTCTATGTTACTATATATACTAGTTCATATTAAACCAATAAAAGAAAGCTTTGCATACATATATCTTCAGGTATTTGAAAATCACCTCCATATCTTCAAAATCTTGTAAACCCGTATATTTTTATCCAGGTAACTCAAACCCGTATATTACTATATCCTATTATTTTTGGTAAAATCTTCCCACCCATAAAAAATTCTTCAAATCGGAATCTTATAGAGATTTTGATTACATCAAAAGTCCATGCCACAAAAAATTACGAACGGTAATATTTGTTTCGCCTGGCTCATTTACAATAGCTTTAAACTATCATTAAATGTAAATGACATAATATTGTGTAACTTCAAAAATTTGATTAGTGTCATCAGACTCTCTCATTAGAAAGTTCTAACATCATAGTACAAAATGAAATAAATTAATATCCTGGTATGGGATAAATTTGCCTATCTGTGAAAAGCGTTAGATAACATACGATGATAACCAAATGACTCTTGAAACACTAAAGTAAAATGCAAAACAGGTATTTCACAACACACAGGACTAAAACCTATGTAATTAATACCAAAGATGAAGGAAGAATTGAACCCGTATACTGTAGTACGAGATGATATAATACTCACCTCTGTGTGTTGTCACTACGTTCACGTTCTGATGTCAAACCAGAAAGATATTTGTTTCATGATTAGTTATGCAAATAAATGCCGTTGGTCACCCACCATCACCGTCACTACCATCACAAAGGTCACTTATTATACCGGTATGGTATACAGACAGGCACATCTTCATACATACATATCGTAGGTTTGTATCTACGACTAATACAGAGGATGACAGAAATCTAGTCAGCATCTTGGGTTTTTTTCGCCTGTATTGTACAGTTTTAAAAAATTTAATTCTATCAGTGACAATCAAATTTTACAAATACTGACACGATTGTCGTAACTTTGGAGATTTGCAAAGTGATTAGTTCCTAAAAATGGAGTTGTAAGAATAATTTGAAGCCACCTCACGTCGCATATAGATTTAAAAAGGTTCTACATCACACTATAAACTCCTATATTGTATATCGAGTCAACTCAGCTTATCTTTCAGAAAAATTTCAGAAAAATTATAATTATTACGATAACTTTAAAATGCTTATGAAATTTTACTTTATGTTTGTGACCATCTTTGTGACCAATTATAGGATTTTAAAAGTTTTATTTATTAATATTAATATATCAAAAGTCAAATGTGTACGTTGTTTGCTGTTTTGATTTTTAATTTGTGAAACGTGCAATTGCGCTTTTCTAAAAAATATTATCGGTTTTCTTAATGAATTCCAATACGTTATAATAAACAATATTGATAGTGTGCGAAAAATTAAAAAAATTTAATTAGCTATGAACATTTAAATCTGATAAAATTTAATAAACTAACAACGCACCATGAAGTAATAAAGTTAAAATGATTTTCTTGTTAATAACATTACCTGTAAAATGAAATTTTTCTTTCTATACAGTGAATTTTCAAAGTATGATTAATGTACCTAGAAAATTTCGTCATAATCAAGGCGAAAATCTAAGTGTAAGATTTTCATTTAACCCTACTTCCATCATTTATGTATATATAATATGCATATACATCAAATATATCTACATATTTTGTGAACTATGAAATATCACAAATAATATTTTGTCTTGATAACATATAAGAAGAACGAGGTTCGAAAGTTACAGAGGAATAAACATAAATAGATACAGGCAAACGAAATATAAAACTGTCTGGTTATACCAACACTTCGATCGGACAAATATTATACTACATTTATCTGTTTCATCCAGTATATTGAGGATACAAAAGGGAAATTGTTAATTTCCTTTTACTTGTGCATCGTACATCTAGGTAGATAGATGATTGTTCGTATAAAGGTATACTCCGTACAGTGTCCTGTGTATGGAATGGTGATAATATGGTATACCGCACTGATTTAATTTTATATCAAAAGGGATATAGGAAATTTAAAGTGTGAATGGTAACTGAACAGGAAATGGTTCTCGTATAACTAATTTATCAGCAATTTATAAGTAGTAAACATCTTTGTGAAAATTGTTTTCCATCTGTAGAAATTCAATTAAGGATTAGATTACAGTTATTAAATATAATAAAAGTTAATAAAACACCTAAGTTTAGCTTCGTAAGATTATTGTCTCGGATTATGTTTTAATAATTGCGTACATAAAATCATCCTTTTAATGAAATATTTCAAGTTTTACTTTTAAAAATCCGCAATCGAACATAATTTTTTTTGTTTAAAAATAATCCGAGAAAAATAGGCAAATTATATGATTAGAATTTAAAAAATAAAAATCATTTTTTAATGAATTTTCAACCTTCATATTAAACAATCCTATCCTACCGATACAGTGACACAGTAAGGCACATCGCACATGAGGTGATTTGGGTGAAATCGGCGAAATCGCCGATATCACAGCATTTTAGTCGCACACGGAGCAACAGAAGTTGCTCCGACTTTGTAACGTTTTTTGAAGAAGAGGTACTACGTAGTTTGTTTACTAGTAACAAAATATTTATATACAGTGTCTTAAAGGATGAAATACATCAAGTAATAAATAATATAGATTATAATAGATTATACTTTAAGCCATTTGAAATTCTCATTTCGTCTTACAAAAACGACAAGAGATAGCTAGTTGAACTTTTGGTGTCATATTCTGGATCTTAAAAGTGACTCTAAGTTCGTAAATTGACAAAATCGGTATAATGGGCTAATTAGATCTATGATCCAACTTAACCATAAAAAAAGATTCAAAACAAACACAAAAAACTTGTATGAACATTTTTCGTATATAATAAGAATCTGTTAATTAGCTTAAACTGTGGCGAATATAAACATTCCGAAAAATGTTCATACATTTTTTTTTTTTAATCAAACAATTACCGTTTTGAATCTTTTTTAATGGTTAAGTTGGCTCATGGATCTAATTATCCCATTATACCGATTTTACTCATTTACGAACTTAGACTCACTTTTAAAATCCAGAATATGACACCAAAAGTTCAATTACCTGTCTCTTGTCGTTTTTCAGTTATCTTGATGACGAACGGGAGACTGAGATGGGTTAATACTAATATACTCTGACTTAACCATATATATATATATATATATTTATATATATATATATATATATATATATATATATATATATATATATACAGAGTATATATATATATATATTTATAACTGTATATATTAAAGTGTTTTTTGAATTCTAATGATTAAAGTAGTTCAAACATTGATGCTCAATCTTATATCGAATATCTAAAAAATTTACTCTGTTATACCTTAACTTGTTTTATTTGTTTAATGTGATTAGAATAGATACAGATTATAGCCACTGTACAATTACTGTATTTCTACAGTTCATTTTGTAAACATATTAAATAATAAAAGAATCAATAAATATAATATTTTTCAGTAATAGTATAAGATGTATTGGCTTAATTTTATAAAATAAGTCTAAGTTCATTTCTGTTTATTTACTCTGTTATTGAAATGAATGAAATTAATATTGACGCTTGAAAAGTGTTATAAGAAAATAAGTTTATAAACTCTTGCAGAACGTCATTACGGCCAAAATGAAGAAATGTTGTATCTATTGCGACGTTGCTACGACAATTAAGAGACGTATACCTAGAGAAAGAGGTTTTTCCCTTTTTGCTATCCACAAATAATAAATATGTCTAGAAATTTTTTAGGTTGAGCATTTAACTCAGTAATTCTATAGGTGAAAGCTCTTATGTATTTGACAACGTTGCTTACGAATGTAAAATTACATACGATTGTTGTCGCATCATGATGGAATTCTTACGATTTCGGTATTTGATTATACATATCTTACACAGTGCAATTTCGTACATGTAATTTTCTTATGGAAAGTAATCTCTATCCGTATACGACACAACAGTTGCAACAATACCATATATGTGATAAAAGTATAGCATGTATTCAAAGATATAAATATTGCAGGATAATATAAGCATTTACTTAATACTCGCTACTCTTCGTTCCTTTTCTTTAAAGCATATGTATGTATATAAAAAAATTTATGATCTGTTTTATAAGATGCGCCTATTAAGCCTGTTCTATATGGTTCAGGACATCAATCTAACCTTTTTTTTGTGTGTATAAACAAGCATTGACAAGTTTTTATTTTTAAATATTTAACATAACATTATTTAACTCTCTATCTTTGTCATAAACATTGATTTATATGACTGTATAAACAAGAATAAAAAAAAGTTGCCCATATGATTTTAAAAACGAAGCATTTTTACAACGATTTTTTTATCACATGTATGATTTCAAATCACCAAAATCACGTCGTGTGCGACTATACATTGGTTTCCATAAGCAAATCATATGTATGATATCGCCGATTTCACGCAAATCACCTCATGTGCGATGTGCCTAACAGTCAGTACTTGCATAGGTGATCGTTCTGTTGTTGTAAGTAATCTGAATGATCTGTTCTGTTGTTGTAAGTAAACACATGCTAATCAACTATCAGAGTATTCACAAAAAAATTAAAAATTAAATTTAAATATGCTTAAAATTAGGTGCTTTTTAGGGGCTGTAAAGTAAAATTAGGGGCTAAAATTTTTAAGTAAGAAAATTGAGCTATTATGATGCACTGTTGCCGTGATATCACACAGGCAGAACACTGTGAAAAGTAAACTTTTAGGATATAATGTAAGTACCAAAATACGGTGATTTTGTAGATTTTATATAATTAGTATTAAAATCTAATAAAGCAAACTAAAAATTTTAAAAAGAAGAAAACATATTTTTCCACGCAAAGATCATTTTTTAGTACATTTTGATTCATGTATTTATCGGAAGCTTTTATTTTTAGGTTAGTCTTGCATTTGGCCTTGGTCTTGGTATTGTTTTTTTTTTTTGGACTGCAAGACCGAGACCGAAAATAAAATTATAAACATAATGATATAGTGGCAGAAAAACTTAAAAAGCTAAAAACGCGCCATGGAGTAATAATATTGAAATAATTTAATGTTTTCCATGATTTCATTATAAATAATAAATTAATATACGGTCCAGGATCTCAGGGCTGCCAGACCTTTCTTATTTTCTCTCAAATAAAGTGTGTGGGATCAAGTAGTGCTATTATGTACTTTGTCTGTATGCATGCTTGCAATCTTCGACTAATTTACGTCGACGACTAATTTACAGGAACCGGGTGCTAAAGGCAGTAAAAACACTACTCATGTTTCTTACAGTCTCAGGCTATAGTCACATCTCAACCACAGATCAATCACCGGCCAGTCTCAGTCAGAATAACCGGTCTATCTACACATATCCGTTGCGTATCAATTCAGTTACAGTTCAGTATCCTTGCTATCCTTGTTCCATCAATGGTTTATGTATTCCCACACTAACACACAACAAAAAATGTCGTCAGTCCAATTCTAAAAATATCATTTTTAAATTTTAAAATAACGAAACTGTGAAGCCGCACTTAGTCACTAAAACTGATCTATGACCGACAAGTGTACATACCGTCCATTAGATTCCACAAAATAATATTATTTCTGACTGATACGGAACGACTGAACTGTGGCGTGACTGATATATGTGAATATACCTTCTTTTATTTTAGTTTATTAATGAGAAACGTTTTGATAAAATTTTGGATAACAAGCACTACTGCAACAGTACCGTGTATGTGTACCAAGTGTATTTTTATGAGTTTTGTTTTTTAAAATTTCTCGAAGCCATTGAAAGTGATTGTAATTCTTGTTGGACTTCCTCATATAAATTTGTAGTAGGTAATTATGGAAAAATAAATTGATTAAACAAGCCTATCTTTTAAGTATAAAGACGAATATTACGGTCTAAATACCGTACGTGTAACATTTGGTGCCCATAAGCACATCAAAAATTTGCATGTAGCTTAATTTTGATTAGCGTAACAACTTTTCATCCAGCACAATTCAGATAACAGAAGTATTTTCTTTTTTGTTGCTTGCATGCTTTTCGATTATACGTAGAACCTTCAAATTGTTCATTTGTTTATAATTATAATTGCAAGACTATTCAATACCAATTGGCAAAGCCTCTTTATCCATTTCATAATAAAACAATTTCCGTTCTCCGAAAACCAGAAAAATTGTAAAAAGTAGTTAGAAACGATGGATATAACACAATTTATTTGATGTTTGTTTTTGACTTAAATTAAACTGCAGCTAAAATTGGGTACGATGAAAAAGTCTAATGACGATAAATGTAATGATTTTTTTAGTTAAATAGCGTATATAACTAAAACTGAATTATGGCGAATTTTAAGCAGTTTATGATAGAAAAATTACAAACAAAAGATGTTTGCTTTTAAGAAACAAGTACTAGTTGTTTATAAATTTTTCTTGAATCTCATCTCTTTCTTTTTTGAGGATCCGCGGACAGACACAAAAATGCATTGATGTGATTTTATTTTTCTTTAGTTTTATCATTGGCATCAATAATTTCCAGCGTTAAAATTTTTTGATAAAATTTAATAAACCCCCATTTTTTTTCTAACGTTTCTACGTTCGTATAGTGGAAAACCCTATACATAAGTAATAGCTAAACCTCCTTTGAAAAAAGTACAAAATGTAAATTATTATGAGATGATAATGATTAAGAAAAAATATATGATAAGCAACACACAGATAATTAACTAAAAAATAAAATACGAATAAAAAATTTTGTTTTAAACTGATTTAATCTAATGCTTGCCATACCACCAACCCTTGAACTAAAAATATAATTAAAAGAATAATTTTATATTCCAAATAATAAATAGATGTATACAAAGTGTATATAATATTTATTTTATGATAATCAAATGAATTGCGAATGCATTTTATATTAAAATTTATTTGGTTGGCATCTATTTCTATGTCGGTTGTGAATAACAATATTCAAATTAATTCAACGTGAACCCATCATATCAATAAGTTCACTCTATAAGTTTTATGGATATCACAATGATGATGGTAATAGGTCTGGGTTATGAATCGCGCTGTTCAACAGACATCTCTCTTATTCACTTTGTAAAGAATTAATTACAAACTTAAAACAAAATGAACAATAAATTATAGTTTTTATCTTTAAAAGTAACTTACACTACGTAATCTTTTCAATACAAAGCCTTGAATTATTTGTATGCAAATTTGTCTTAGATTCAAACAATTATATCGTACTTTAGTATGAAAATTTCAACATATTAAGATTATTAAAAATAGGTTTCACACATAAGCAAATTTTTTTCGGATATGTGAAAACAAAACACATGATTTTAATCTCAGTTTCGAAATTTTGTGGCTAAATTATTATCTCATTTAACGAAGCTAAACGAAACGTGTCAATAAAAATTACGTTTTATCTGAAAATACAACTAAAAGTTTTCTCCAAAATCAATACTTGCATTTTCAAAAATTTGAGAAATAGATTTAAATATTCAGATTTATTTCAAGTTCAATTCATTATTTGTGCTATTTATACCCGATTTTCTGAATGTTCGATACGTTTTTATAGTTTTAAGCTTTTAACACAGTTTTTCGATTTTATAAGTTTCAATGTATCATATACATAAGGTAAATAATATTTCTCAAAAATATTTATTACCGTCCCCCTCATCTTTAGCCAATACTTCACCAAAATTAATGATTGAAACAACATTTTAATGCTTAGATTTTCCGCTTTATGGATATATAGTTCATAATAAGACTTAGATTATATGCCAAAATAATTTATAATTAACGTTTTTTGATAAAATGTATTGAAATTATAGTATTATAGATTGTCAACAGAATACGGGCGCAATGCTAAAATCACGCATAGCAAATAATATATAATAGGTATCATACAAAATTGTACCTAATAATGCAAAAAGCAAGTATATAAAGTCATTTTCGCTTTTGAGTCATAAAAATCAGAAACTGAAAAAAAAGTTTGTAAAGCTAGCAAATATCGAAGGCAGGAACAAAAGTTTATTATAGGTATTCACAGAATATCTTAATTAGTCTATTTTCGTCGATCTGTTTGGCCAACCCTCCGCCTGCCTATCATCAATATTACTCACAAACTTTTAAACCCATAAGACACAAAATATTTATTTTTTCAAAACAAAAAACTTTTGTGTGTAACATTTTTATTTCTTTTTTAAATTGTTTAGATTCGCCACAATTTAATATCAAATTTAGTTAATAGTTTTTTAGCCAATGACCTAAAATAGTGAAAACATCAACTCACTGTCCTCAACCATATGTATCTAAACAATTAACACAATTGAGTTATCTTCACTTGTCATGTAAAGGTTTCGGTTTCTCACTTATACTTACTTGTTTTAGAGAATTGAAATTACTTTTAAAACGTCTTAAATTCTGTAATTCCGTTCTTTAGACGTTATTGTACTATTAGTTCATGCTATGATCTTTAAGGCGTAGAATTATAAGTAGTCTAGAAATTTATTAATATTCACACGATGTTAATGAAAGAAAATTTTAGGTTACATTCCCAATAATAGCTAAATTCTTTGTCATTATGCTTTCATTAACTGTTTGGTTTTCCAATAACCCCGTTAAATTCAAAATACCGATTCTAAGATTTACGCTTTCAATATTTCAGTTCCAATTATATTCACTTCACTGATTAATCCATTGAAAATAATTTTGCTTCGGAAACTTTGGATGGTAATGTATATTTTTATTTTCGATTTGGACTATAGTTAATTTTGGAGAAAAAGTCTTAAATTCTATTTGCTTGAGGAAGTATTCGAATCAAGTAATGAATACTATATTTACATCTGAAAACATGAAACACAACCTCAGAATATTTCCTTCCTAAATATACCACCATTATTACACTACACGATCTATCTTCTTCAACGTAGTTGTAACAACTGTAAACATTAAAAAACATCAACTGCCATCCGTAGATGAGGACCAACACACAGACAAGTAAAAACAGCGAAGGTGGTAGATACCTACTCCTACTGATGATAATGTTCTCATTCCACCATTAGATACTATTCTTACTCAATTCACTTACTAATTTTATTTTCTTTAATTAAAAGTAACCCTTTTTCTTAATTTTTGATACTCATACCTTATAGAAACGAATATACCATATACAGAGTGGCCTACCCTTGAAGATAAAAGATTATAGTCTTTTTTATTTTGTATTCGTTAACCATATTGTGCACTTTTCACATAGATCAGATTCATTTTCTACAAAAGTGTGAATAGTGTTGGACAAGTTACATGTAGTGCACAAATTATTTACTGCTAAATGTGAAGGCATACATAATCATTTACTGCTAAATGTGAAAACATCATATACGGTTATGTGAGGGCATACATAACCGTAAAGCAGAATGATCCAGCTTTGCACGTCACCCGGAAGAATTTTGCAAATCGTATATTTCTATAACTAGTTCGCATATAGCTGTACATCCGTCGTACGGATGTGTTGTATAGTAGCCTTATCGTTTTAAAACTATTTACATTTCATTTTTCCCAAAACAATTTAAAAAAATAATAATAATAATATAAAGAATTTAATAAGTACTTAATTACCTACTATTTACAAATATTATTTATTAACGAAAAAAAAAAATTATATTAGGAAAAGCATGAAATGTAAAAGCACCAAAACTCCACCTTTGTTCAATTAAGAAAGATAAAAAGGTGCAATAAAAAAATAAAACACCAGCCCTCCATACTGGCAACTGCGTGGAGTATTCGTGGAAGATAATACCCTGGTATGTGATATTAGGCTGTTAGTTCTGCTACCAAGATGCGAGACAGGGAAATGTCTCCCAGCTAGCAGTTTCATTCTAACGAATGGATCACTATAAGCCGTACAAAATAGGAATTTCAAACAAAAATGCTAATAAATAAAAATGTTTATTCAAAAATATTTTCTCTCATGCCAAAAATAAAACAAACAAATTTGATAGAAAATTGTTAAAATGTTGATTCGAGGCGAAAGTTGTGTATGATGAACTTTTTTCAGTGTTCACCATTAAGAAGATGCTGGTCTCTAATTTTAAAAATTTCACACCAATATATGGTGGGTTACAAAATATAATATTATTTTTCAACGCTTCCAATAAATTTCCATCATTTTTTAATATGATAATCTCTTATTTTCTTTCAATTTACCTTTTTACTGCTCTCTATGATTTGCGATATTCATACAAGTAGAGACAAAAACAAACTTTTCATGAACGTTTCTCAAAGAGATTTGCTCAGTTTCAAGTTTCTATTATAGTCTCTAAGCTCTTTTATGATATTTACATATAATAGTCTCTACAAATGCTATGGAAATTTAATTTTGCTTAAACTAAAATCACATTTTTCCGCATATTCACTCTGTATTTAACACCATGTTGGAGATGATACCGAATATAATCATTTGTGTGGAATATAAAATTTTATTTATATATCTTATTGGAGCAATTTAAATCTAAATAAATGACTATTTAATATTATTCAAAAAATTTCCTGTTTCATCTCATCTTGATTTTTTTTACATAGATTTTGATGTGTTCTTTAGGCGTTCTTTTTTTTATTCAACGTACGTATTTAATTACTTTATTTTTAATCTTTTTGAAGTTAATTTCAGTATGTTTTGAATATTGTTTTTTAAACGAGTTTTGAACTTATTAATTAGATTGAAGCTTACTAATCATTCGTATTATTCAAAAATCAGTTTCACTAAAAATAATAAAAAAGGATACTTTTATCAATATTACAATTTAATTGAATTGTGCTGACTCGAATTTTAAATGCTTGAAAAAGATTACCTGTATGATCTACAAAAGTAGAACACAATAAAAACATGCAAAAACGACATATGATTGAATATATCTTTGAGTTTTTCATGTTAACATCTATTAAAAACACTATAATTTTGTAATTATTATATATTATAATCGTGTACTTATGAGTTAATTAGCTAAATTTGAATTTTAATTGTGGCTTATCTAAACAGTTAATGCAAAATGTGAAAGTTGTTTTACATTAAAATATTTTTTCTGTAAAGGTTCTCTTCGACCAATTTTGGTTTAAAAATCGTGGATTCATTGGTCTAGTAGACGGATTTTGATCTGCCTATTAGACCGATCTTGCTGGTAAAATCCGTCTCCTAGACCAATGAATCCACGACTTTTAAATCAAAAGAGGTCGAAGTGAACATCTACAGGAAAAATATTTTAATGTAAAATACGAAATTAAACTCATTTTGAGGTCTTAATATTCCATCTAAGCTATTCCATCTAAATATTTCAGATCGATATCTCGTTTCGTTTTTGAATTTTCTAGATGAAAAATGAAAAATCGTTTATTTAATACGTTAGTGAGTGTAACGCTAGAAGCAAAATTTTTAAGTGATACAATATAGGATACTGCCACTTAGAGGATTCTGCTCGAAGTGAAACTATCGTCAAATTAAATCTGTTTTCATCTCCCAGTTTGTTTCATAAACATACTACCTTCTATCAACGATTCCCAGTGATTTTAATATTAAAAACAAAAACTTAAATGTTCGGGTGGTATTTTCAAAATGAATAACCAAACCTTTGAGTAATTCTATCTTAAACCAGCTTTAAAAATTAGTTCGCCTTCACCCTAGCTCTTCATTTATTCTTTTCTTGAATTGGGAGAAACTGTCTACACACCATTATTTCAATGTTGATTTTACAAATTGTAAGAGAAAATGTTTACCTAAAATGATTAGGACAGTAAAAGGATCATTCAAAATTAATACTACTCCAGTTAGAAGAAATCTTCGCCAAATAATTCTTCAAATAAATATAAAAGTTCATTATAAAGATGTGAACCATTTCCTTAGAGAGAAGATTATGTAGTTTTATCGATGTAGTTTTATAGAAATATCGATACTTTTGATTTATTTACAATTGAAATTTAAGATTGTTCATCTACAAATGTAGAATAATAATAATAAATGTTTTAAAATTTTTGTCTATAAGAATTACGAAGATTGACTTTGTCAACAAACCATAACGGAATTTTTTGAATATTTTTAGATACCTTCGAAAAATAACAAACAAATTGAAGATAAATAATAATTTAGTATAGTTATAATTCTAGAAAAAAATCAAATTAACGAATTGAAAGAAGTTTTACAGAAGCACTTTTAAAAACAAGATTTTGTATGAAAATATTAGAGCTTGGCTTAATTTATAAAAATACCTATTTACAGAAGATTAGATATATTTATTCATTTGAGGATAGAATATCACATACAAGTGATTTAATGATATTACGTTTTGGTCGTCTTCAACCAAAAACATAAAATTCAAAAATGATCCAAAGAGGTAAATTAAATTTCATGTTATCACTAACTATTAACTATACTGTTATCATCAAAAACTTAATAAATACGAGGTATAGTAAAGTGATATCTAAAGGATTAGATACTATTTGTTAGAAAACAACGTAGTAATGTTTTGTCACCAACCAAAGAATGTTTTCAACGATACCACCACCATAGTCATATAAAATATAACTAAGATGTTGTAACATTGTCACTATTTAATACGTAATGTTTATGTCTTGTTAAATGTTATTATTAACAGTGTTTGTTCGTATTAATTGTAGTGTAGGAGCTGTGAAAGTCATATATGACATCACTAGTAATAAAACTGCACAAAAGTTGAGCAAAATTTATAAATTTCTTTAAACCAAAATGTTTTGCTTTAACATATCTTATAAGTGATGATGTTTTAGAGTAGTCAAGTGTGAAAAACAAGTCTTTAGGAGGTCCCATTTCCTTCAGATTTTATGTGACTTGTGTTATAAGGAAGTACATTTTATATTTTATTGAAATTTTTTGAATATGACACGTCCCTGGTATAAAATTACTTTCAAGTCTCTTTTAATTTTTATGCAAAAAACACAAAATAATTGAAGGGAATGGAATAAATTTGACATTTAAAGAAAACGGTACCTAAGAAAAACAATTATAGTATTAAATTTTGAATCCTACAATAATCACCATATCCTTAACGAGTAGTTAACTTACTAGCACAAACTTCAAAGGGTAATTGCTCACAAACAAAGAAAGAACAAGCCCAGGACAGTCTTGGTCTTGCTCAAATACTTTGAGTCTTTGTGTTGGTCTTGCTTGTATAGTCTTGGTTTTGATCTTGTTTGGTCTTGCATATTTGACATGATACTTGTGTTTAATTTTCTATGCATTATCATTATGAAGATTACAGGTAAAAATTGTAAATAACTCACAGTTGATCTCATAAAACACTTTATTTCATGGCAATCATAATAAGCTAAGCTGCATCTCTGCAGAGTCGTAAATTTGTAAATGCAAAACCTATTACTGTAACTTTCTGAGTAAAGAGGATCGTTTTAATCAATGTGTTACTAATTCTTAACTCTTGTTGCATGTTGCATGCGTGCTTCTCCGCCGTTTTATTTGTTACGATTTTGTAATGAGCGCTATGTTTATAGTTGTTTGTTTCATACATACTTATGTATTTTAATATAACATATACAAGGCATCAATTCGCTTTATATCTTTGCATTTTTTTAAATATATTTAGTATTAAAATTCAATAGCGAAAAATTCAAAACACATTTTGTTCCACGAAAAGAACATTTTGAAGTTGGTAAATACATTTTGACTGATGTATTTATCGGAAGCTATTATTTTTAGATTAGTCTTATATTTAGCTTTGGTCTTGCTTGTTCGGCCTTCGTCTTGGTCTTTGCCTTGTGGTTGTATAGGTTATCTTAATTTTCCAAAAGATTAAAACTGCAAGACCAAGGCCAATTATGCTCATCACTAAGTGTGGGATTTTGGGAAAAGACAATAAAAGACTGATTTACAAATTCAATAGTAAAACAGTCGGTTACCTTTTCTTATTGTAAACTTATAGTATAATATTATCCAACACAACCGAAGCGGCGTTCAAATTTCGTTATTTTAAATATTGCAATAAGAATTAATATTTAGCGTTTGGTAAGTATGTTCATTCTTTGAAACACGAATCTAGCTCTTTGGTTAAAATACTATGAGATGATTATCAACATCATCGTCAGAGCTACTATAGCGAGAGTGTTCTTCTAGGTGTACCTAGAACAAACACATTCAGATAAATACATACATACCACTCTTTATTATATCTGATCAAAAGCGATTTGTCCAATCTGCAGGAAATACGTACATATAATACATATATTCACTACTAATGTACATCATGTATTTACTACATATAGAGAAGATCTCCTGCTGCTGCCGTGGTGAAGATATCACAACCAATGATCATTTCTCCTTCTTATATAACACAACTTTCAATGAAAATTTACTATCAGGTTTGACGTTACACAAAGGACAATATACTTAAGGGACATTATCTGACAAATATTAGATAAAATTTGGCACAACGAAAAACTCATATAAATTTAAAGCACTGTCATTAAAAAATCTAAGCATCTTTACAAAATCGCTATTTGATCTACAGGTTTCATTTAGATAGGCTTTCATTTTTTGCATCAAGTGCAATGTTTACCACAAAGTGAATATCAAGTGAAATCTCCTATTTCTAAAAAATTAACCCCTTTTCTTTGGATAACTAGCAGTGTTAATTGTCTAAGTATCAATGTTTGAATTATTTGTAAATGTTAAAATTAGTAAAATACATACAATATGTAATATGTATCAGTTACAAAGAATTAGTTATCTAATAATATATATTATATATGGAATGAATTGAGCTAGAAAAATATTCCATGCAAAAGTTATTGTTTTTAAAACATAATATATATCTTTTTTGTGTTTCAACTTTATTCTCTTGTGGATTAAAAGATGGTGGTTATTTATCAAAAACTCGCCCTTTATGTCTGAACTACGCATTCAACTTGGTGAGGGGCAAATAGACGAAAATGACCTTTTGAACAGTAATTAATCACTTTGGGTATTTATCCTTGTTGAAATTTCTACTAATGTAAGCCCAATACATCTTTAGGAGTGGCATAAGTATCACTTCGGATTTAAAGATGTATAATATGTATACTATACTATGTATTATGTAAAAAAAACAAATTGCATTCAAACCAAATTCATGGTTTAGGTTACGCATAACAATTTGCTTGTGCAAATTTGTTTGCGCAAGCCAATCGCATGAGTGTATAATCTCACCTTAACTCATTAAATTTTGGCTAATAAGATATTTTAAGATGTCTACAGCGGCCTATGTTGCGTCAGGATAGGCCAGTTCTTATCAATAGAAAACAATGACTTGTAAATCCATTTTTCGAACTGCTTCCAATGAGATTGAGAACATTAAATTTCAGATAATAATTGAAAATACAAAGTACAATAATGTAACGTATTGGAAAGCTAAATATATATCAAAATATTATAATTTCTATCTAACATTTGTCAAACACTTAAAATATAAACTAAAGATATGTAATAATGCTACGGACATCTTGTAATGAGCATCCGGTGGAATAGTACTAAGTCAGTTTAGCACACTGGACTATCCTCCTATCTTTGACTTCCTTGATAACATCACCATGTAATAATATAGAATCCAAGTGTATACACATAACATCATATGTATACGATATTGTATGCCCGTCAGCTTGCCATCCCGTGGTCGTTATCCTGGGTGCAGGAAATATGACTAAGCAAATATACACAAACTATATACACTTCAGTAACAAACATACATAGAATATTTGTTGTCATTGGACACAGAATATTGTGTTGTCGTGACGATATAGTAAATGTGAATTTCTTATCTTATGTTTTATAATATAAAATGAATCGAATCGTCGTATATTTTACTTGAAATTTGCTTCGAAAATCATTTGGACATCACAATCAACACACAATCACACACAAATGTTTTTAATACAGCTTGTCTTGCCTAAATAATAATCAAGATTAGTTGAAAGTTTTTTTTTTATTCTTATAGAAGAATAAGAAGAAACACAGAGAGATATCGCAAGAACACATACAGAAAAATACGAAAATTTATACTTAACTAATCAAATTCGTTTTAGAAATATTATACAGAGTATATATATATGTATCCAAACTTATATGCTCGATATATCCGTGATGAAAGAAGGATTATATTGATAAGTCTCACCAGGACATATCCTTCTGATTCAACATAACATGATGTTATTGATGGTATAAACTAATTATTATTATGTGAACTTAATGCCAGAATACAAAATAATCTATAGAAATAGAAATCATATACAAAAAAATATTTAAGGTTTTTTGGTGAACTTATATTCTTAAAAAATAAAAAGCCATAAAAATTCATAATCCAGATAATGTGTTTTCGTAAAGCAAATTAATTTCTGTGTGGAAACTTACTCTTACTCTTTAATAGTTTTCACATCGACAATTAGAATACTTTTAATTTCAGAAATCATAAATCATAATTTAACGGATTCTTCTTTGCTTTGAATTTTCTATGGGTCATGATATCAAATTTAGAAGTCACAACAGGTTAAAATCTAGAAGTTAAATATATTTTACGTGCAAGTTAATCGTGTGAAATTTTCGAAATTCTCAAAAATGGTTGTACTTAAATGATGTAATTAGCCCTTATGTAGCACTTGACTTAGGAAGATTAATATCTTATGAGAGTATTACATCAATTTTAATTTAATATTAGATCACCTTTGAAGATGACCATGTTAGCTTTTGCTTTCAATATAATTCACTCTAAAAAAATTGTTTTTATCAATGCTTTCACAAAAATAGAAATAAATTTAAAAAAATGGGCTAAAAAATCAAAATTTTAAATTAAATAAATACTTTTAAAAATAATTTCCTTGTGGCCAATTATTAGTCGAAGTCATCATATTAATAGCAAACCATGGAAACGAAATTATTTGTCGCCGGCTTCGAATAGTAATTTATCATAAAGAAATTGTACGTAGAAGGATTTATTTAATTTAAAGTTTTTATTAATTTTCTTGTCCAAGTTTATTGGTCATTAAATATTTAAAAATTTTGTTTTGGATCGGTTTGTTAGCCATGATTAAAATTTATACTCGAATCTAATAACAAAAACGGATTAGTGTATGATCTTGATGAGTCACCCACTTGATTTGAAAGTAGTTCATATCTTAAAAACTGCTCAGCCGAATTTGATTAAAATAACAGTGAGCCATAAGTTGAAAGATATAAAACCTAATATAAAAACAAAATATTGTAATCCGATTGTTAGTTTTTGAGAAATACGTGGACAAACATCTATCCATACATACATACAGACTATATTTACAGAATTTCGCATACTTGTTTCGAAAACCATACAAATTTTTAATTATGGTACCACCTAAAACATAACGAATTTCGTTTCTTTTGATAAATTCCAACACGAACATAAATTGAAAACATATTACAATTACGTAACTGTTAGTTTTAAAATACGGGAATGGATTTTATCCTGTATAGTTTTTTAAAGTATGGTAAATTTCGAATGGTCGTTGATTCGATTCCGTGTTGGGTGGACGTTTTCCCTG